>JAUJYT010001466.1:0-11491 GCA_033996565.1 Nanhermannia nana
TCAAGCAATAATGGTTAAGTACTACAGTTCATATTTTACATCTGTTTACATTGATGCATGTGCTTATGCTCGCTCTAGAAGAAAATGAAGTGCACAGTGCTCACTTTTTTGGAGGTGCTCGCGCACTCAGCAATTATCGAGCATCAAGTCTGCAAAGCTGATGAGTTTAACGCAAAATATGCTAATCTTATTTGTATATACATTTGCTAATTATGATACTCACTAATGGAATACCATTCAAACACATGCTTTAGATGTGAAATTAACGTTTTTAATACCTGCTACAGCACGCGATAATCCTTACCTAGCCTATTGTATTATATAATTATGATATATAGCCTCAATAGGATTTATAACAATATTTTCCTGTACTCCAATGCTTTTTGTAACAAATAGAAAATAAGCACGAATTTTAAGAATTTGTATGCAAAGTAAAGAACAGCTAAAACAAGTATTTATATTGAATTTATAATATAAAAATCTTTTGAAAAAGTAAACTAGATGCTTCTCTAAGAATAAGCATTAAGTATTAAAAATTAGAATATTTGTCACAACTGAGACATCAGATTAGACGAAAATAGAATTTGCAAAATACCTTTAATAATTTAGTACAAGTAATAAGATGTGAAAACTCTATCAAATTATTCAGTTTATTAGTGTACAAACAATGTACAGCTTAGCACAGGTCTGGTTATAACTTATAACTAGTGATTATTTTAATAAAATTTAGATAATATTTTAAACTAATTGTTTGCAAACTTAGCTGTCCACGAAAGGACAATGGATAACAATGAAAGTCCTTGGGCTATAATCAAAGGCTTGGCCCGAGTGAGTTATTGTTTGACAGTTTAATTTTGAAGAGAAAAATAGAAAATTAGTAAAATGATATAATTTGTTGATATTAGGAATCAATACGGCAGAAAGAAAACACTCGGTTTTATCTGCAACAAGTAGACGAAGTTTATTGTTCTAATGTAGCCATTTTTGTTGGCAATTTACCACCCAATCTATCTCAACGACAATATGAAAGAATATTAGTTGAATTGTTAGGAAAACGTAAGCCTACATCTAATTTATATAACAGTTATAAATATTTTGTAATGATATGATTGCATTGTTAACTAATGTCAATTCAAACATTGGTTCGACAGCTTATAAATATCGACAAATAGGTCCCATTTATTACGAATACGGCTCATTAATAGTCACTTACGACAATGCAGACATTGCTGTCAAAGCATATTACATGCTTCGAGAGTCGATCTATGATGATAAAAATCTTCTCGTTCTTCTTTTGCCAAATATTATGGCTGACATGATTCCTCCCGGCGTTAGGGTATGAATTACATAGAGTTCAATAACACTTTAAATTCTAATTCTCCTCTTCTTTTGCTATTAAGCCTTTGTTAGTATTTGTAAACGTTAAAAGTGGCGGATGTCAGGGTCTTGAACTTATATCATCATTCCGTAAATTACTGAATCCCTATCAGGTCTATGATTTAGAAAACGGCGGTCCACTGCCAGGGTATAGATTTGTGTGAATTATTTTAAGTGCACTAAAAATGACTATTATTTTATTGATAAATAGTTTATATGTTTGTCGACACATAAAAGACTATAAGATTCTAGTATGTGGTGGTGATGGAACTGTTGGATGGGTTCTTCAATGTCTTGATAATGTGGGTCAAGATTCTGAGTGCCAATCGCCTCCCTGTGCTATTGTCCCATTAGGTACTGGTAATGATTTAGCTCGAGTCCTAAGGTGGGGACCGGGATATACCGGTCAAGAAGACCCCATATCTGTGCTCAAAGATGTGATCGATGCCGAAGAAATAAGATTAGACCGTTGGACAGTTGTCTTTCATTCAGATGAAGCCACAAAACAAATCGAAGAAAAACCTGGTCTTCCAGCCAATAGTTCTGGCTCTACATCAGAAGATAACACTGCAATCCTTGTGATGAATAATTATTTTGGACTCGGAATTGATGCTGATCTCTGTCTAGGTTTCCATAATGCCAGAGAAGAAAATCCAGACAAGTTTAATAGCAGGTAATACATAAATGAAGGGATATTAGTTCATTCATTCTATTTTAGCAGAACTTTAGTAAATTGATCTGTCTCTGGCTATAACTAGTAGCTGACTAGTAGTAAGTGCTGGCTGGATGGCTTAGTGGTCTAGGCATTGGCTCATTATTGAGTCAAAAGTTCACACAGTTCACTAAGTGGCTGTGAGTTCGAGTCTAACTGTATGCCAAAAAAGTTTTTCCAAGGCTAGCATAGACTAAGCCGTCTAACTTAGGGTACTTTAATACTCTTAACAGGGCTGCAGATTAGCTGGAGATAGTTGAGTGTTTCACAGTGAATGTGATTGACACTATCCTAATCTAGCATAAACCGCCTTAATACAGAATCTAAATGTACTTTGAATTTTAATAGTAACAATATAAATTGATGTATTGATGTAAGTTTTTGGCAAATTAATAATTTTCATATATTTTCAATAGATTGCACAATAAAGGCGTTTATGTGAAAATGGGTCTCAAGAAAATGGTCAGTAGAAAGTCATGGAGAGATTTACATAAGGAAATAAGACTTGAAGTTGACGGCAAACTTGTTAATCTTCCACCTGTCGAAGGCATTATCATATTAAATATTCTGAGGTATTTTCATTTTTTATAGAGAAGAATCTCTTTAAAAAATTGATATTCGATTATAGCTGGGGATCGGGTGCCAATCCTTGGGGTCCAGAAAAAGACGACCAATTTTCAAAACCAAATCATTACGACGGAATGTTAGAAGTGGTCGGAGTTAATGGTGTTGTTCATATGGGACAAATACAAAGTGGTCTTAGAAGTGCTATGAGAATAGCACAAGGAGGACATGTAAGTCTAAGCATTGTATTTAGGTATTCCATTTCAAATCATAGTTATCTATTTACTTGTGAGCAGTATTCGATTACTCGAATACATTAATTGTCAAAAAGTAAAGATAAATTCTGTTATATTACAGGGTGTAAAATAATGATTGACCTCCCTCTAGAGCAGAAACTATAATAGTTAAAGTAAAATCGACTTCATATTTCGATTCTACGTCTAAATATACATTAAATTTAAGTTTTTCAAAATTTTGCGTTTTTAGGGTAACGTCATATTCGACGAAAACGAAAAATTTTGATTTAGGTATAAATCACTAAAATAAATTTGTTATCCTGTTTGGTGACTATTTAACTGATAAAAAGTTACTTTGTTTATCTGTCGCTTTTCATATGAATGATAAAGAATTTTAATGATCTGTCGAACAGATGAACACTTGCCCTTTTGTAAGAAAAATTACTTTTCGATTTTGCGATTTTAAGGTAACGCCTTAGAATAGATTATTTCAATTTTTTGTTTTCGTCGAATATGATGTTACCCTAAGAACAAACAATTTTGAAAAACTTAGATTAATGTATTTTTTGACGGAGAATCCAAATATTAAGTCGAATTTACTCTAACCATTATAGTTTCTGCTCTAGAGGGGGGTCAATCATTATTTTACACCCCGTAGTAAAAAATTTTTGAGTTTAAATAATCAAAATACGGTCTTTCAAACTGTATCCATAGCAGTAGCAGTTTAGCAGTGTAACAAGTTTTGCTGCTGACTGCACATGATTTTATTCATGATTATAATTAAAGGTATTATTACTAGAGTTGAATTAAAAATAACTTATTTATTATATTTTTATAGATTCGTATCAGACTTAATACTGAAATGCCAGTACAAGTTGATGGCGAACCTTGGATTCAAACGCCTGGCGAAGTAGTTATCCTCAAATCAGCTCTAAAGGTCAGTATGTTTTAATTTAATTGAAATTATGATTGAGAATATCTAACACTCAAAAAGACAATTTGTACCATTTGTTAGTATAACATAATTAGTCTAAAATGGTTATATACAAGTCTGATCTGCAATTACTAAAAATTAATTAAAAAAAGTATATTTTATAATTTGTAATAATGTAATAATATATATATGATTATAAACTTTGTGAAATACTAGTAAAGATAGCTTGTATTTTGTCACTGTTAGGCAACAATGCTTAGGAAATCAAAAATGAAACGCCGCAACACTGAGCCCTCTCTCACATCATCTGAAAAATCAATCTCTGAAAAGATATCAGCAGAAAAGTCTTCATTTTCGGAAAAGAGTGATGAATGAAGTCTATTTACAATAGGATAACAAAAAATAATTTTTGAAATTTTTAAAGTGAAATCAATAGCTAACACAGTATATAAAATAAATTAAAATGTGGTTATAATTGAATTACAAGACTTCTAATGGGAAAGTGATTTTAGTGATTCTGAGTCAATACAAATTTTGATAATATATAGTTAGATAAGAACAGAATAAAAGAAAGAAATAAGTAGTGAAATACCACTGCAACAGTTGATCGTTAGTTTGTTAGATCATAGCTATTAATAACTGAATCAACTTATGATCATATGTTTGCCAAAAAAGAGACTTAAAATTAGTTAAATGCCAATTATTGTATTAACTTTTCTTAATAATAGCCTTCAGTAATACGATCTTTTTCTCTTTTCTTTTCATTTCTTGTCAAATGTGAACAAACACTTCACAACTTTTAAAATTTAAATTCTAACTAAATCCTAAAATTCTAAATAAATGGATGAAATTTACTGCAAATAATAAAAGGCAACAATGCTGAAGAAGAGTAAAACAAAGATCAAACGTCGAAACACAGAACCTTCAATGCCTGTTCACGGCTCCGAAGTAGTCTTTACTACAACCACAACCACCGGTCCCTTCTAATTAACATAAAGTCTCAATCCGAGACTTTAATGGTCTAGTCTTGAAAACTATGCTAATCTGATGCTAATCTGATGCTAATAATAATGTTATATTAAAATGATATGATTATCACATTTAATTGTTTTAAACATATTAACTTTCAAAGAGACAGACACAGAGACAGACTAATAGTTAATTAGGTTTTCAACAAATCATTGCTAACATTTATGAAAAGAAATGGTAAAAAATCAATTTATCGTCCGATTAATAAACAGAAATCTATAATTATTATTAAAAATGATTGAATTACAAAAAGCAGAAACTGGTTATATAGAGACTTATGAAGAAGAAGGTGTTTCAGCGCAAAGAGCCCCGTGTTTGAGACACTTTCTTTGTTCATAATTTTTTAAATTCAAATCTAATAAAATCCTGAATTTACACATTTCTCCAAAAGTTTATAATGTTTTAGTTTGTTTTTCAAATTCAAAAATTTGAAAATCGAATTTAACTTATTATTAAGATTTTAAACTTATTGTAAAGTTATTATACATTATGTAAATTATAGCCATTTTTACTTAACTATTATATCAAAAAAAACTGTAAACCGTTTGCGGAAGTAATTGTATGTCTGAATACAGATAGTATTACTACTATTTATTATTATAATTAATATAACTATTACTATAATTATTATTATTATTTTTATTATTACTCATTAAGCAAAATGTATGATATTGTAAGTTAGTTATAGTTAGAAATATTAATAATAATAATAATACATATGTTGTTATTTATTCTAAAAACGAAGTACATTTATTGCAAAATTGGTTTGTGTTATATAATTATAATAATACTAACGAATTGCATATACCTATAAATAGGTTAATTTAACCAATTTTGGTTCTATTGCTGAAAAATATTAATAATAAACTCTTTTTTTATTCTATTATTTTAGAAAAATTACATGAAAATCAATTAGTTTTCATATAAGTTTCAGAATTAAATCCATTCATAAAAAACTAAATTTTTTTATGATTAAGACCATTAAGACTACACTGAGACTAACTTTATAGTTATACTATTTTATGATGCGATCAATCATTCATTTTTTTATTATTATTAATGAGCTTTAATTGGATTTTCATAAAAGTTCTTAAAGTTATAAAATGCATAAGAGATATAAGTGTTGACTTATCAGGATTTGGTCAGTGAAGTACAATATATAAGTTTATAAACAGATTTGATATAATGAAAGACTATGTGTTCCAAACACTTGAATACAAGTGTTGGCATTGATTCATAGTTATTCAAAATAGAAATGATACAAATCGGTGCTCTTTTCCATTTAATTTAATTTAAATATTTGAACATCAAGTTTATCACATTTTTTGATGAGAAAAAGAACAATCAATTAAAAAATCACAGATAACAAGAGTTGTTCAAATGGTTAAAATGTACTGTTTTAAAAAATTAAAATATAATTATTTATTATTCAATTTTACTTATTTACAAATTATGTGTACATTTAAAAAATGATTCTTATATTAATGATATTTGTTTAACAATCAAAAGAATTCACTGATAAAAGTTTGTGTATTTTGCACAAAAAATGTTATTGTACTGTAAAAAATATAAACCATTAAATTCAATTTTTTTAATAACTTTATAAAAAGTAATTTAATTAAAACGAAGAGGCAGTGAAATAATTAATAAATTATTAAAATAATTGCCGGTAATTACTCGACAAACAATTAAATTCAAATAAATATTGACTAAAGCGTTGAGTTATCGAAAGTAAACGTTTTAATTGATGCAAACATTTGACAGTTTGTTAAATACGTCAGATAGAGATTCATGTGTTTTACCAGAAAATAATAATTTTTAAGAATTGGAGAACTGCTTGAAATGCTTAAAATGCTTAAAATGTGTAGAAAGGTGTTAATGGTGTTGACATTTAGAACAGGTATAAGTAGCAGAACTGGTGTTACTGCCAATTGTCCATAAGTTGATGGGCCAATAAGTACTAATAAATTTGTTTATATAAATCTCATCATTAATACATTGGTTTCGCATAAATAAATCGAAATCATATCTGCATAATAGGGATAAATACTCGAAAGTGACCGCAATGTTCACAAAATTGTTATTATTGGCCAAAAGAGGACCATAAAGACCATCAAAATGGTTAGTATTGTGCGTCGGAAGCACTTCTATCAACTTAATGGGTTCACCAAAGCCTTCGTAATGCTTGAGAAACATCACAATCTCTTTCAATGGGAATGAGTTGGAAGACATGTAAATTAAAATGTCATTTGGTCTGAATTCTGTCACACGTTTCACAGAAGTGGCCCAAAGTTTTGAGAGCGCCCGCATTTGCAGCTCATTGGCATCGATTGTCACTAATTGTTTGGAATTAACTTCAATTGAATCAAACAAAACGATATCTGAGTATTGTTTAAGTTCTTTCTCCAAAAGCATATCTTTTAAGTGAAAAGAGTTATGGTTTTTCTCTGAATGGTCTGAATGGTTGACACCGTTGACACCGTACACACCGTTCACACTTTTGTTGCCTAAACCATAGTTTGGGCTCAACTTCTCAATAATTTTATTATAATTTTCAATTAATTTGATTTCATAGATAATGAATAAGTCGATCAAATCTGAGAGCAGTTTAAAAGTGTTATTAAGAAAAGTGATGAATGCGTGCGAATCATGCGTTGGAAATAAAATCACAGACAATACGATTCGCTTTGGTTTTGACATTCGTTTGATCGCTATGTCCTTCAATTCACGTAATTGTGAGTTAAATACGATCGAAGGTATGCCACAGTCGGCGCCGAAGTAGTCCATAACACAAATGCAGTCCAACAGAGAAACGCTTTGATTCCAATCAGTGCCAGAAGTGAAACAATGTTTGCCATTAGTTAACTGTTTATAATACAAACCATTGATGTCATAATCGGTCAGATTTGGCAAATGATATAAAACTAAATTTCCGTTTTCATCATTAGTACGAATTCCACGCTTTCTCTCACTATTTGTTTGATTGCTATTATTATTAAATGTATTATAATTACGATTAAATCCAATTAATAGAGAAAGTGTTTCACTGCTAATAAGTGTATAAATACTAAGCGATAAACATATAATTACTACTAATTTGTGTCGCAATTGAATTCTTGAACTAATTCTTGAAATCAATTCTTTTAAAGGTTTTAAACGTTTTGAACACATTTTATTACATTATTAGTGTTTTAATCAATATTTTATAATAATTCAAAATAACATTTTACTAAAATTTATAAATTTAATAATTATTATTACAATTAAATTAAATGAACGATATATTAAATATATTAACGATATATTAATGATGTTAATGATGACTAAAGGAGTGAAATATATTTATTTATTCATTTATGACGTTAGAGGTAATAGAAAATGATTGACCCGAACATACATTTTGAATCACATTTTTTTTAATTTTAAGACATTTCTTATGGCTATTTATTATAAATAACGTCAAAGATAAGTAAAAAATATGTATTGGAAAATATATGTGAGGGTCAATCATTTTATAATATCTTTAACGTCATAAATGAATAAATAAATATATTTCACACCTTTAATGATCACTACTATTATGTGTGATACTCTTACATAGAGCTCATTTAGCAATTTAGGCAAATGTTACTCATCTTACTGTACCTTATATTTACTCCATATGAATGGCTGTTAAATCCATGCCTGAGGAATAGGTTGCCTAGGTTGCACCACCCAAATTTGAAAGTCAAAAAGTCGTACATTGGCACCCTTTTGCTTTTTAAGTTTTCCAAAATGTACCACTTTAATATTTTCTAAAAATGAGATAATTTTCTTTGGTTTCCCTTTGATTTTATTAGATTTTCAGTTTTGATTAAATTTTTTTCAAGGATTTTTAATTAGATTTATTCTTTAATGCATCAAACAAACGCATTAAAATCTATGATTTTTATAGGGTTATACCTAGCGTAATTACAGATTTTTACGCCCGTAATATTACGTAATTTTACAGATTATTACACAGGGGTGCGTAAAATTCTGTAAAATACTGCAAAAATCTTTTGGTCTTTTTTGCAAAAATCCTTAAATTTAAAAAAAATTGTATTAATTTATTGAAATTGTAAATAGATTGAGGTCTGCTCTACCATCAGTTGAACGTATTTTTTTCATCTGGGAAAGAATTCACTAAAATGATTGCAATAGGCTTCTTAATTCTAAAGTTGGGAAGATTGAGCAATACAGTCATAATTTAATTCATAAAATTGAAATTATGACTCAATCCAATTTTGATGAAGGCTTAATGTAGATCAACATGATTACGACGATATCCATATAATTCATTTTGATTTATAAATTGATTTTAATGAGCAAAAAGATTTTTAGAGAATTTTACACTTTCTTACAGATTTTTACGTAAAATTACACCCTAGAAAGTTTTTACATAAAATTCTCACCAGTCAAAAATTTTTAATAATACTCTAAAACGGGAGAAATTTTTAAAAAGTTCTAGCGCGAAAAATTTTTGTGGCGGAAGAATAATTTTTGACAAAATATTACCTATTAAAACCGATGAGTTTTGACTCCCCCCCCCCCCCCCTCTGACTTTCGAGAAGATTCCAACCAAAGATTCAGAGCTTTGCCCAGGTTTGGTCAAACTCTCCTTCATTTGGTTTCAATGTGTTCCTCTTTTTTTAACTTTTGGGTTTCACTTCTCGCCCAACACTTAAAGTGTTACGTATTATATGAATGTTGTTCTGACGATTAGAGAGCAGAACACGTTATGACGTAATTGTGAACAAAATATATGTACAAAATATATGTACATCTCATTTACAAAACTATTATATTTGTAAATAAAGCACTCGTTAGAGAGCATTCAATCCATTCAATCATTCAATTGATTGCAATCACAAACGTTTGTCAACATATTTATAATAATAATTGTTTATTGTTTTTATAATTAATTGTTAATAAATATAATTATAATTCAAAAATACATTAAATAAATATTTAGAACAAAATGTTTGCAAATGTGATGAAAAAGTCAATGATTTCATTGAGAAGTTATGTAAGAATTAATTTAGTGTTAAACTCGAGTCGAGTCAGTCATTCATTGAGTTTATGGTTTGCGTTAAAAGTATTTGATTTTCTATGAATTAACTCTTTATTGCAATACATGCCTACATGTTATGGCCAACTAACCCAACTTAACCTAACCTAACTGTATCCATATTATTAATATTAACAGATATATCGGTGACATGTTTACAGAAAGTTAGCATTTATTTGAAACATTAAGAAAATGCTTTATTCAAACTATTAATTAATGAATATTAATCAAATTGGTATCAAATTGAAGCATACTTTTACTTAACGGCGATGAAGGTTTGAGATATAGGTGGTCTCATTTCTAACCGAACTGATTAAAACTTCACCTCATAAAATACATGTTGCAGTGATATATTTGTTACGTAAAAAATACATAGAAATCTTCATAGAAATAGAAAAGTTGCAAAAACCGCGAAAACAACAATTTCCAGATTTTTGCAACTTTTATATTGATGTAAATATTGGCTGTCAATCATTATTTTGAATCATTCAAAAATCATTCAAATTACTGTTTAAAACAAGTTTTGACACAAATAAATTTATAATTAAAATTTTTAATTAAAAGTAATTAAAAAACGCGTTTTTAACCCGTGGAATCGTTTTTTGAATAGACTTTAATCAAATGGCCATAAAATAGAGACAAATAACTTTTTCTTAACCAAAACTTTATAATATCTGTTAAAAGTATGCTTTAATTAGATACCAATTTCATTAATATTCGTTAATTAATAGTTTCGATAAAGCATTTTCTTAATGTTTAAGATAAAAGAAAACACTCTCTGTATACTATTTAACTACTATTAATTAAGTTATGTTAACCAAAACAGATAGGCATGTATTTGAAGTGTGACTGTGAGAAGTGTGAGAATGCAGTCTCATTACCCCTTGTATGACATTCCCCAAAAACAACATCTTTTTACTTAAGCTTAATATATGATAAGTTAGAGTTGAAGTATTGATTTTTATAGATTTGTGCCCATTTGGCTCTATTTCTAATACTTAATAAACTATTTAAAAGTTTGACAATTGGTTAACAATTTAATAGTTAGGTTACTGTTTATCATTTTGGTGGGCGGCGGCGGCAGCTATAGTTGTTGGGGAAGCTAAAGTTGTTGTTAATAATTATTTTAGGCATAAATCATAAATATTAAAAACGTTAATTTCATAAATTATATGCGGTATTCGTAGTGATGTTTTTTTCGTAGAACCGACTTATTTACTGTAACTTAAACCATATGAAGTGTTGTATCTGTCACTTAACTGTAGCTCTTGAGAGTGTTCACCTCTTGATCTCTATATCGTAAATACTTTTATGGAATGAATATTTTATATTGTAGTTTATGAACTATCAAAGCAATCATTTATTGTTTGATAAAATAGTTTTTTAACAAAATAATAGATAAGAGTTATTGATAGAGATAGTGTTTGTCTCATTCTAACTTCTCATTGTTGTCTCTAATGAAATGTTGTGCCTATCAGTGGTCTGTCAGTGGTGAACACATTTATTATGAACCTTTCCTTTGGCCAGTTTTTATTATTGCTCATTGACAT
>JAUJYT010001467.1:0-11488 GCA_033996565.1 Nanhermannia nana
TGCTTATGCTATATGTGCTTTAAAAATCTATTGCTATAATCGAGGTTTTGCTAAAACCGAGTTTGCTATAAACCGAAGTATATTTTTCAATTATTTAGTTCAACATAGAGTAGTGAAAAATGTCTAAGTGTTGTGTAAAAAATTGTGCAAATAAAAAATGAATTCATTCAAATTTAACGTTCCACTCATTTCCAACAGAACGCGATAGGTAAATTTTTTCTTTAATAATAAATTATTACTTACTGACAATCTAATCTAATCTCTCGGAATCACTTATACTGCTGAGGAGCTGAGAAATGCGTAAAATTGGTGCAAAAAACCGCATGGAGCTCATGTACTCGATGACGGGATCATTAATTTGATCTTTAGAGGAACTCTTTATGGGCCTGCAGTCTTCCGATTACGAGTTCTTTTAATATTTTCCTTTTAAATTCTCTATAAATGCATTGCATAAGTTTTATAATCCTGTAAGCCCTGCATTATCTAATTTCTGTTACTACAAACTTTGATTCTAAACTATTAGTTCTAACTCTTTAAACTATAAACTCTATCTCTTTAAATTAGTGTTGGATCTATTCCAAAATTCTATTGCTATTCCTATTCCTGTTTCAGTTCCGAATTTTTTTTAAATTTCTCTTCTATTTCTATTCTATTCCTATTCCTATTCCTATTCCTATTCCTTACCTCAATTTCTATTTCTATTCTATTCCTATTCCAGTTCCTGAAAATGATTCCTATTCCCAGAGATGCGATGCTCGAAGCTCTAGCTCACGCTAAGGTACCGAGCGTTTATTGAGCTAAAGTGCTAAAGTCAACAAAGTTTTTATTACACTTAGCCTAATTTAGAAAAATATACGATAATACGTGCAATTCTATGCCAAAATTATACAAAATTGAATAAATAAATAATTTGCGTGTAAAAATTGATGCCTTGTAAAAAATATAAATTGATATGTAAAAATATAATTTACAAAAAGCGCTCGCCCGAGCGTGCTCAAGCCTGAAAATGTTCCAGGCTCGGCGCTCGCCAGCGGCAGCGTTGAGTATCACTACCTATTCCTGAATACAAATTGTATTTCTATTACTTTCTTCATTTTGTATTCCTATTCCTGATATAAATTTTTAATGCTATCCCTGACTTCAATTTCTATTTCTATTCCTATTCCAGTTCCAAGAACAGGAATAGGAATAGAAATAAATAATATCTATTCCTATTCCTATTCCAGGAATAGATCCATCACTACATAAAACCGACAAATAAGCACGAATTACACAATTACAAGACGAGTAATAGTGGTTTTATTTTGCATATAAATGCATACTTATAGGTTATAAGGACATAAATGCATATTTGCAAAAAATGGTCATATTTAAGGAATTTATTTGAAAATAATAACATATTTGTCATATTTTTCCATATGCTCTTTTGATTTCTGAACAGAATCTGTTAACTATAAGCCAGTTGATGACCAACTGCTGCATAGAAGGCTGGTCTAAACTTATTGGAAATTTTAAGGGACATAGGTGCAAATGAGGGCATATTTTAGCTTAAGTTCTTTTAATTAAATTAAATTAATTTTAATTAAAATTTATAACAGTTGTTAAAATCTAAATTATGTAAAATAAACATAACTATAAGCCAAATTTGATTAAAACAATTCAAATTTATATTAAAAATGTGTAATTAAAGGAAATATATGCATATTTTTAGTGCATATTTAGCGAAAGTTTTAATGCATAATTGCATGCATATTTCGGAAAAATAAATGCATAGAAATTCGAGCCTATTTATAAGATAAGAATGTGATTTATATATAGATGCTCTATATGTTAAAAAGAAATATTGATTGAAAAAACACTGCATTCAAATTCAAATAAAATAACTTATGATTAGAATACTTCTGGAATACTTGTCAGCAATAATAGAGGCGATAGATCTTTACTCAAATGTAGTCAGCCCTCTATGTTATGCGGTCCAAATGGTGGCCAAACAACTTATTATTGATCTCAATATCAAGAATGTTGAATTCACAAATTCAAAAATGAGAAATATTTTGAGGTGAATCATACCCAAAATTTAGGGAATAAGTATCAAATTGTTTAATTAGTCCAAAAAATAAGTTCAATCAAATTTAGATAAACTCATGTAAAAAAAATACTTGAATGTTGTTTCAAGTTTTGAAGTTGAGCTTTAAACAATTTCTGTATACATTTTACTAAATGAAGGTTACTTTTA
Organism: Nanhermannia nana; assembly: GCA_033996565.1. Lineage (NCBI taxonomy): Eukaryota > Metazoa > Arthropoda > Arachnida > Sarcoptiformes > Nanhermanniidae > Nanhermannia > Nanhermannia nana. The sequence continues at coordinate 2,237 of JAUJYT010001467.1, forward strand.
CATAATTAATATCTGCATTTAGTCGTTTTTCATAAGCGATTAAAAGGTAAAAATTACTCAATTGTTTATCAGTGAGAAAGTTAAACAAAGTATTTACTAATTCATAAGAACCGTTATTTGAGTGAAGATATTGTTTGCGAAATACATAAGTTAATTCGTATAAAATATTTAATTGAAATAATTACCTTTAAGCCAATTAAATTAAATTAAAACCTGAATAAACTTTAAATTGTTAGAAGTTTATCCGATAATTAATTTGTGAATATATTGAAATCCCTATTTCAACAACTCTATTGACTAACAGCCAAAGTTTTATGTTAATTATTTAATGTTTATAAAGATGCTGTAATATCCAGAGAAAAGTTCGATATTGATTTATCGTGACTTTTAGATCCAAATACAGTATTAATCTAATACCGTATATACTTATTTTTCAAATGAGGGCCAACAAAATCAGTTATGAGTAGAGCTTTAAAAAATATTTATTTATTATGCCTCAAATATTTTATATTATATTTACTAAAAAAATACCCAAATATTTATTTAATATTACTTATTTTCGAGAAAAATTCTACTTCTCAGTTACTTTGAGGTAGCTATTTTTAAATCCACTGTCATTTTAAAATTGACTGTTTCTGTATATTTGCTAAAATAACAAAAGATTTAAAAATTTGCTCAATAAAGAGTACCAAAATTTGGAAATTTTCAACTCCATTTAATTCTCGGCTCCAAATTCACTAAGGTTTCATTTTTTTTCTCCAACTCTACTCAATTACGCATATTTTACACGATTACAATTCGACTCCATGGAGGTGTATTTTAAATTTATCACTATAGTCCTCGCCTTTAAACGCAGAATATTTAAATATATTTAGTAAAACAATGTTAAGACAATACAAAAGGTTAAGACATGATCTCTAACCGGGCAGATATTTATTATATAAAATTTTCAAAGCTCTAGTTATGAGAGATATCAAATTTTCTAAAGCAGTCTTCTTATGTGTCTTCTTCGTTCGCATCATAAGATACCTTAAAAAAATATTTATTTGTTTAAAAAAAATCTCTGCAAATATCCATTACTATGGATTCCAAAAATAGCATTTATACTAAGCATTCCAAGGGTTGGTTACTATTAAGCGCTTAAAAAATTAGCATTACAGCACCCATGCGTCCAATTTTGATTAAAGCAACATTTTATATAAAAACAAACAAACAATAATAATAATAAATGAAGTCCAATGCTATTATAGGAAATATTTTCTATCAATTGTGATCAGTTTGACTCCCCCTGAGTTCTTATAATAGCCCTTCTGGAGCATTAGACCGGTAAAGTATGATATATAGCCTATTCTTACTGTGTTAAAAAGTGGATTCAACTTCATTGGCCCGTATTGAGTATCCAATAAAAAAGATTTTGCAAAGCATGATATCATGTTATATAATCTTCATTATCCAATTTCTGAAAAAAGATACTGAAAAAATAGAACCGAAAAGATTTGCATAACGTATAAATTCAAGTCTTGTTGATAATGATGCAGCTGTTATTCCTGCGCCGATGTTATGCAGTCACCGTTTGGCATTTCAGATAACTCATCGCTAACTTATTCTTTTTATTGTTCAGCATTTGTACACCAAATCTATTTGTTATTATCAAAAGAAGAAAATTTTTGCATTTACTCCTTGCCATGCATTATAATATATATACTTTTTGTTCTCTTTTTTCTCTCCTAAATGCAATACCAAAAGATACTTAGTGTAGGGCACATACAGACAGACACGCACACACACACACACACACACACACACACACACACCTCTCTCTCTCTCTCTCTCTCTCTCTCTCTCTCTCTCTCTCTCTCTCTCTCTCTCTCTCTCTTATTCTATTTTGTTTTCACTCTACTCTTCCTCTCTACTAAAGAATACTGAATTTTGATCCACAGGAGGGAGGATTATATATAAAATGTAAAAATTAAATTTTTAGATGCCATTCGCCTTTTAGACACAAATGTTGCTGCACTATAATTATATTGTTATTAAAAACAGTGCGACAAAGCCTTATTAAATAAAGTTTAACTCAGACGATAACAATCAAAATTAGATAAGTTATTCTTACATTTGAATTAAGAATAACTAACATAAATGTGAGCATTGGTTCTCGCTTTCATTGGAATCAAAAGTGAAACGAATATTCTTGTTTTGTGATTAACAGGGGTCTAAGCCATGCCATCACTTGAATGGGGGCGCACTGCTATCAACTCATATTGTTCTCTAAACTTAAATTCTAATCTCACTCTCACTTCTCATGAATCATTTATGCGATGCATTTTCTAACTGTAAAACAAGAATTACCACATAATTCTAAGTTGGCAGTGATTTGTGCTTCACTTTCTTATCCTCCAGTCTTCTCCCTTAAAGTAGTTTTTTTGTTGTTGAATGATTTAAGTCACTTTTGATGCGCATTTCTTATTCCTTCATCTTTTATATTCTCATATTTCTTGAATAGATGTAAAACTCATTTTTTAGTCAATCCTTGTTTAGAACCATTAGACTTATGTCGGAATTCTAGACAAGTATTACTGAGATTGTAATTCTTATTCCCATTGCTATTTATTGATAGCCTAAAAATTCATTTTTATCAATGATTTTCATGAAAAAATTTTGAATAATATGCGTCAATAAATATCTTTTATTCTTCATATTTTATTAAATCATTAAATTAACTGAAAGGCACTCAAATAGTAAACAAGTTTTAATCATTATTACATTTAATTAACAATGTTTTTAATATAAAAAAATTCTCATTATTTGGATATTTAACATAATCTTTACCTGAGAAGCAGTGAATCCATCTGTCACTTCAGGACATAAATCATGTCAAATACTGAGAGAAAGAATCTATAATTTTTGGGACACAAAATCTATTTCTATCTTTTGTATACATTTCTAATAAAGAATTCACATATAAAAGGAAAAATAGTTTTGAAGTGAAGAAAAATTGAATCTATAATTAACTTTGATTTTTAGATCGATTTTATGATCAATTTTTTATGATCTAAATATAGAAATTTTAGGAAAGAGACCGAAAGTCTAATAGAGAAGAAAAAAGGATAGAAAGGATGTAAATCAAAGTCCATTCACAGACTCAATCAATCAATTCTTGTGAAGCATTTATTGAGCGCCGTTTCATAATATCTCATAAATTGTTGCATTTATTTATATTCTTTATTTTTCTTCTATTCTTGCATTCACTTCTCATCTCATTCTCCATTTTATTCTACTTTTACTCTTATGGCAAAAATAATGGGCTGATACACAAAACATTGTTATTAAAAGAAGCCATAAGAATGTCAATATATATGTAACACTCATTATCTATAAGCTCAAAATTGATCTTTGTTTTTGTTATCTTCTCTGAAGAACTTTTCATTTGTTTTTCTATACATATATTTGTTTACTCATATCATTGTTGAAATTCTATACTTCTAGGCTATTATCAGTGATGTGAGCACTCAAGTAAAGACCATTTTTAGAATGTGATCTTTAAATCCCCTGATCATTAAAATTTGAAAAATAGGAATCAAGTGAAAAAACTTTCATTCATTTTATTGAATTGAATAATTTTTAAATAAATTTGGTCGTCACTTCATTTTAGAGTATATTAAAAAATTATCGATAATTTTTTCTAAAATTTGTGACTTACGTACACGATCTGCATATACGTTTAGGAATGTGCTCGACTCAAGTTTTAAAATGTTGCAAATTAGTGTTAGGCCATAAAATGTTTTATTTACAAATTTTCAAGAATCAACTTCTCCAGTGTCCTCTCTATAGTGAAAATAGAGAGTAATTGACATATTCTTGTTATTAAAACACCTGTAAACTAAAACATTGTCTGACATATTATGGGAAGGCCCGGGGTTTACACCTGGGCTATCACTTGTTTTCAAAATAATTTAATTTAAAAATAAAACCAGTAATTTATTTGTTTAAAAGCGTGAAATTTAATTTAAAACTTAAACCATATTTTTCATATTCAAATAAGATTTTGTTTTCTTAGTTTTACATAAGTTTGTTAATAAAGTGAATAATTGTAATGTGAAAAATAATTGTTTGACTTTATAAAGTGGATTTTATCGTAATTAAAGTTTATGTCACAGTTGTAGCGTTGCCACACGTCCTCTTTTAGGGGGGACAGTCCTTGATTCGGGGGTTTTGTTTTCTGTCTTCTCTCTATTAAGAAAAATAGCTAACATGAATTCAAACATAATAAGTTAATTATTAATGTGTACATAGGCTCGAAAATCTTAAATCCTACGCCTAGATTTAAACTAGTGATATATCAATCCCACATATTCTATCTCAGTTTTACTCTCGACAGAACTAATCCAAGTTCTGAGCAGCACAAAAATTTTCTAGCTTGGAGCCAAGCTATCCTTGGTTATCCTAAACTCAATCTGAGCTTATGGTCAAAATTAATAATTAGCTGAATAATTATTTGTATTTTGGCTAAATTAAAATAAATAAAACTAATGACTTAAAGGATAATGTCAAATAACATCTCTAAAACGCCCTTGCTAAATTGTCTCATAGCTAGAGGATATGGATTTAAGATATCTGGCCATTATATTGTTAGGAGTCGTATGAAAAATTAAAAATGCAAAATAATTTAAATGTTATATCTCAAAAACGGTTATAGGTAACAATATAATTTTTTCACCTAAAATTAAAGCTATCATAATAATAATTTTTTTAATCTTGAGAAAATTAAATTTTCTCAGTTACAACATAATTTTTTAATGTTTGAAAATTTAGAATTTTTATTTAAGGGCCCCCTCTTTGATAAATTTGTCTTCTCTTGAGCTCCATAAAAAGTGGCAACGCTAGTTAGCAGTATACTGTTATCCTTCAAAATACTGAGAAATCAAAATCTCATATATCTTTTATGAACAATATCTTTACTTTTACAATCATTTTTAAATTATTGGAGTTGAAAGAGTCTGAAAAGTGCAATGAATTACTTTCAATGCATGAAATATATCATTTGCTGTATTAGAGTGAAAACAATTTTTTTTATTTAAACTGAATGAAAGGACTTTTAAAGCAATGGGCAGAGACATCTCGTACGCCCTATACTGTGGATCCCTGGTATATCTGTAATGAGTAAGTGCTTTATCTCCGTATCATTTATATTAAATGTAGTGTTAGTCAAAAGCATCATTTTAAAGATAGATTTTATAAGATCTTACATCTAATATAGTTGAAAGCAAAGAATTTATTTTGTTTTCAGAAATGTTTTTACTATTTATAGAAACAAAATTGAAGTTTCGATTAAAATAAGACGAAAAATATTTATTCAATGAGTGGGATTAAATTGAGAACTAGAGCAAGAAATAGGATAAGTTTGAAACTGAATAGCAGTTTAATAATGCATTAGAAAATTTAATAGCATTTCAAAGATTCGATTGCGTGGAAAGATTTTATTAGAAAATTACAAAAAAAAGTTGTGAAAAAACCAGAGATTTTCTATAAAAGGATTTATCTATTATTCATCAACATTGAAAGCCTATTATTAAGGGCGTATTTATAAAATTATTTTTAAATTGCAATATCTTTATGTTAATTAAGCCTTAAAATCATTTTCAGTCGCGAAATAATCACTAATAAAAACTTATATCCTATTTGACTGAATTTCGTTTAAATGAAAAATATTTTAACTTTGTTTATAAGATATTTTTTGTGTATTTACAATTTTAATGCTTTTTAATATTATACAGGTATTAGTTTTTAAGATTATTAAAACTTATTTTTAAAGTAAAAAATTTATTATATTTTTAAGTGAAGTAAAAATATTTACAAATTATTATTTAACATAACTTTTTCAAATTCGATCATCTGTTTAGACACCACTTCCACTCATACAAGAATATATTTATACAAACTTTGATAATGAAATGTATATTTAAAGTAAAAAAGCATATTTTGAATAGTTATTTCAGTTAATTATATTCTAATTAGAAAGTATGTCATATCTAATTAGTTTTTTGACATGTTTCATAGCCTCGAGTTAGGGCTCTTGGAATCTAAAAATAATTAGAGTGTAAATAAGTGAGCCATTAAAATAACTATTGTTTAAGTTTCTTTCATCAGTTAAACTTGACTTTCAAGTAATAATCAATATTTGTGTAAATGATTTAACAAACAAACAGTGAGTCGTATTATTTCGTTTCATATGTTGTGTAAATATGAAAATTGTTTGAATAAACTTTTATTTAAAAAAACGATTCTTTGCTTTTGAGTAATATTTCTATAAATAGATTCAATTAATGAAATGAAAAATTCATTCAATAATTTTATTTTAATATTTTTAATGACATTTTTGAAAAATCATATAAGTTATAGCGAAATGTTTCCAGAAGTTGAAATATCAGTGCTTTCTTTTCCTATAGTATACAAGTTGAACTCAAATAATAGAGATGATCTTCTTTTTGACACATTATCTCATGAAATGTTAAATTTACAAAAAATCGCCAATCATTACAATCATTTACAACATAATCAAGATTCAAATCTCATCGCTGGTGATCCGTGTGATAAAAAATCACTTTCAATAAGCAATGATCAAAATCTATTGAGTGCCTTAGAAAAAGTGAATTTAGATTCAAATATCAATTTCGATCCTCTAATAGATTATGATGAAAAACTTGGATCAGATCATGAATTCGATGTAAATAAGGATAATTCCTATTATGGTTTTGAAGATTTTGGGAACAATTGGAAAGATGATGATCGATATTTTGATAAATATGCAAATAATAAAATCGTCGATTTAAACAAAGAAATGAGTACTAAGCACGAGAAAAAATTGAAGTTTAATTTTAAAGATAAACTATTTGAAAAATTGAGTCGAATACCTAAACTTGATCACAAAATCACTGATAAACATAAAAGTTACTTACCATCAGATAAGACAACTTACGAATCTGCCGGTTATGTGGATATTCCGCCGAAAACAGGAAAAAAATAATTTTGGCTTAAGTTAAAAAAATTTACAAATCATTTCAATTTATTTATATTAAACTCATTTTTTCTTATTAATCATTATTTTTAATTTTATATCACCGGTATACGAATTGTTTTTTGCAACAATTTTCTTTTAAAGACTAATTTTATTTATAATAAGTTAATACAAAATTAATTAAAAATCTAAATATTAATTATAAGCAATTTTTTAATGAAAACTTGTTCTGATTCTCATTTACTAAACTCTTCCGAAATAGATATCTCTAAAGCAATACATTTTTTCGATCAAAAAGTTAATTATTGAATAATGTTATAATTGTCTTATGATTTAGATGGCGTAGGAATTTAATCTTCTATTTGATTCATTAATAATTAATGAATCACAAAAGTATTTGACATAATATTTAAGAAAGGCTTCTGTTGGAATCAATAGCAGCTAATAGGTCAGTGTTCATGGCTGAACCACAGCTGCTATTCTTCCCTTGACTTCCAGAAGTTGGGCGTTTAGTAATGTAGAAGAGACTATAGTTAATGCCAGAAAAATGATTGAAAGTATGAACAATAGCTATGAAGTACTTGCTGTATGGCTCAAACATAAGATGAGATAAAAAACATTTTTTTAATTTAGGAAAGATTGCGAAAAGAATGCAAGTGTTCAAAAAAGTTCATTGTAAAAAATGATAGAAATAATTCAATTCTTAGGGAATTTTTGAAATTTTTGATATAACTCATAAATGCTAAAAACTATGTCCATTAGTTTTATTTTTGAGTGCACACAATTTTTTGGGATTAAAATTAGATCTATTTTTTGAATGAAATAATTATGATGAATATAAATGACTAAAATATTGACAGTCACTCAAAGTTTATCTTTTAGTATAATAAGAGACCTTCTGTTAAATTAATTTATTTTCTACCATATACTGAACTATTCTTATTCCATTGAAATTTGCCTCAATTTATTATTAGAATATTTGCTTTTTGTGATAATAAAAACTATGAAAGGGCCGAAGGCCTTTTCAATGCTTTTTTAGAAAATAATGAATGTGCATAATATTCATTTGTTCAGTATTTATATACATCTGTTCCTCATTTTCTTCTTCTTTGATTCTTATATGCTTTGGAAAATAATTCAAAGCAAAGTCTGGCAAATAAACCAGAATATCATGATATTTAAATTAACTGCACTGTACTCTCGTTTGTTTAAATATATTCATCCATATGTCTCTTGAGAAAGGGCTAAACTTCAATAAATTTATTTGTTCAATAAGATAAGTTGTGCATTATTTCTAATAATTCAAAATCTATTCTATTTTGAATGTTTGTCAAAAAAATTTGTGGAGTGTTTATGTAATTATTATGAAGTATAAGGCATAAATGTTAGGCTCAATAAGGTTTTTCTCTTCTTAGTATACGATTAGTACAGGCACTTAGTTATGTATCATTGAATAAGAGATAAGAGATAATTGCGATGCAATTACATATAATTGACTCAGAACTAATGGTATCAATACATGAGATCGAGATAACATCGAGTCTCCAATTTTCGACTGATTCAAGTTTATTCAATTATTTTAAATGCCTTAATAAAAAATATTTAAGTTTTGATCTGTAATAATAAAAGTGTATACATATGTATACACCTAAATGCCTCTTTCATCTGATGTTTGAGAAGTTTTATGTTCCTATGAAATGCTTCTAATTTCAGGTAATTTTGTTGCTAACAATCAAACATTTTAAAGCATATTTAGTTAATAAAATGATAATTTTAAATGAAAGATTCAATTATTAACTTGTATTCACTTAATTTTTATTCTTACAATAAATTGCATTTCTTTTATCATTTGATTTTGAAGTTCTAAAAAATTCTAGATTTGATCGATATTTGATGTCCAAAATTAGTTTCAATAGAGACTCGAGATTCTCCATCTCGAAAATACCGACCACTATACAGGGCTCGTGCTATTCATACAGTAAATTGACAATAGTTGTGTTCATTATGAAAAACGCTTTTATAATTTAGGGTTCAATTCAGCAGGAAATGCCATTTTTGGAGGGTTTTGTTCAAATTCTGCGTTTTGTAATTATTTATCCGAATCAATATATTTGTTGAAAATAATAGCCCAGCTCTCCTGATTACTTGATTACGTTAATGTAAAAAACCAGAAACTCTATCGCATAACAGCACAACTCATGCCCAAAGGGATACACTTCTAACTCGCAAGTATTGAT
>JAUJYT010001468.1:0-11487 GCA_033996565.1 Nanhermannia nana
AGATTTTAGAAACAATGTCAAATAATTGTCTGTTATGGCAACTGTAAATGCACTTTGTACAAATAAAAAGTTTCTGCACAAAAATAAACAAATTGGAAAAATGAACAGAGAATTATCAACAGTAAAATATGAGAGCCTTTCAATGCAAATATAGTGTTGAATAAGAAAACGTTATCATAAAAGCCCTGAATAAGCAGCACTTTGTCAAAGTATTTTTATTACAACAACAAAGGGAAATGTAAATACATAAAAAAGCAAAGACTAAAACTCATGCATAGATTTTAGTTATTCATAATCTGTCATTGTATAGAAAGTGAATGCATTAAAATAAGTTGTTTGAATAGATCACCAAAAATAATTATATGGATAGAAATGAAGTAATAATAGTAATAAATTTAAGCAACAATACAACCAAATTATATATCTTAATAGAAGAGGGAGTTTAAAAATTATTTTATACGGATATGAGTAAGTTATGAAAACTTCTCAATAAAACAAAATGAATTTTATGCTAAAAAAGTCAATTAAATTATTGAATAAATTTCTGAACTTATAATGAAATGAATGAATGAAAGCAAAAAATGAAAAAGTCGTAAAAATGAGAAACTATTGTTGGTTTGAAATTGAAAGTGAAAATAAAATATGTAGATCTGATTGTAAGATAAAATACATTTATGTGGCAGTTGAGCAAAAAAGTAGTTTTGAGTCTATTTTTATGTTCATTCCTTTCCATTTGCAAAAAACTTCATTTGGTATTGAATATGCATTTGCTGAAAGTTAACAAGAAATTAGTATTTTCTAACTTATAGTGCAAAAAACGCATTGACAAAGGCATTGAGCATAAGCTCAAATCAAAGCGTGAAAAAAGCAATTTGTTTTTCGAGTCACACTAAGTAAGAAAATTTGAAAGAAGCACAAACTCCTTAAAGTTCCCGCAGAGCTAATGATGATATTGGCAATGCATGTAATACAGAATGTATGCAGAAATAAATGAGTACTTCTCCAACACTACCAAATGCCTTAACATTTTAAAATGTTGTGGTGAAGAGTCGGCTTCGGAGGTAGAGTACAATAAATGGTGAACTAAATCGACTGCTGATGCATGAAAATTGAAGTGAGTATACAGACTGACGACGTGAGCACAGACTAGTGTAGAGTCTGAGTACAGGTACCAAATGTTGCCTTTCATGGAATACTATTAAGCGTGTGCTCAGCCCTGTGCTAAGCAATCAACATAAGTTTCGCACCTCTTCTTCGCTATTTCTTTGTATTTCGTTTAGCATTCCTTTGCTGACAGCTCTACAGACACATACTTTTTACAAACGGTGCGGTATTGCTTTCCTTTTACTTTAACGATATGGTACTGAATAACTTCTCCATTAGTATCAGAAATAGACTTAAATAAAAGATAAAATATTTTAAGATTACCGACAAATAGACTTTACTATTATTGGTTGTTTTAAAGATAATTATAAAGTTCAAAAACGGAAGCGTCAAAGATATCGAAATCATGGTTTGATCAAAATATTTTTTATTTATCGCTAATTTATGATTTAAGTCAAACTAAATTAAAAATTAAGAAACACGGGTCACATCTAGTTTAATGAGCGAACGACAGTTTACTACTTAAAAGTATAAATGAGTACGTGATGTCAGTTAATTGAATTCTTTTTGTAAAACACTTCAACTATTTCGAACATTTCTTTACGAGCTTTAACAAAATCAGATATAAACGTATCAAAGCCATAAAAAGATACAATATTAAGGAATACTTGACTACTGAATAATGTATAACATAAACATTTAAAAGACTTATTAAGTTAAGAATAAACTATAAATACTGAAGTCATTTATTTTAATAAAAAACATTTTATTTAAAAAAAATCAGAAATATATATATATATAAAAAAAATAATATATCGTAATTTTAAATATAAAGGTTATACCATTTTTAATTAAAAAATTTGTAAATTCACAGTTTGATAGTAATTGAAGTTATAAATTACTATTCATTAGCAGCTCGTTTTTGCAGTCTTAACAGTTAATTATCTGAGACTTATATCAAGATTATACTAACGATATTTTATCATTAACCAAAATACTGTTGGTTCAACTGTGGATTAATGAATAAATATTTAAAATAACTACCACTAGAAATGGAGTAATATATTATACGTATTGAAAAATAAATTTTAATATGTTTTCTGTTAGTTTCTTTATGAAAAATTTCGATTAATTGGATCAGGGTTTCAAATTACCTTATAATTATATATTACAATATTAAAATTTATTTTCTTTATTTGAAATTAGTGTCTTAAAGTTTGCTGAAATAGATCTAGAATAATTATAAAACTGGTGTTTAAACTTGTGTAATGATATCATATTATTTTATTTATTTTCTTTTTGTGCTTTCACTTTAGATGAATTTGCCCTTAAGGCCTACCCAAACAACCGCTCGCGACCAAACTCATTTGACTTATTAGTCTCTGCTTAAAAATAGTGAGCTTTTGCTATTTTGCTAAAATATCTTTAACAAAGTGAGCAAATCTAATATGAAATAACGATTTAAAAAGAAGTACTGTGTGGGCTAATGCCAAAAGTTCAACAGCTTATGAATGTTTTTTATGATAAAGCTATCGTAAACTATTGTCATTTTCATTTTTATTACATTATATATAAAATTAGAATAAGTTATTTATGTTATGCTTTAGATATAAACTTGTAACCAATGACTAAAATTAAGACAATAGGAGTGTCAGACAAAAGGCTCGAGACAGCATTGATAATGCGATTGCCTCACGGCTCGAACGATACTCTGATGACTTTTGTCATTATAATTTCATTTACCACTCATAGTAAATTCAAAACTTAGAGTCATTGATGCGCCAAATCTTTATCAATAGCTTGAATACGATTATAATACACATTATACTCTTTAATTCTATTAATTATAATTACTATAGTAAGTTACAAATAATGCACAAATCATTCAAATGAGGAATATATATGATGCGAATGATAGCGTTCCTTCTTTAATGCAATGAATAATAGAGAATATATTTCTGATGAACTCAAGTCAACATTCATTCAATGAATTCCTGATATCATTAATGTTTGCGTCTTTAGAAAACACTTCAAATTTCAATTTATAAAACATTTCAGGACTTAATTTTGTCATTAAATTTTAAAGTTTTAAAGTGAAACATTTAATTGAAAAACCCTCAGGTAATTGCTATTTAAGTTTGAAGAAAAGCCTATAAAGTTTAATGTAACATAAATTACTTTTCTGTTTGACTTTTCTGTTTTATAATAAGATATAATGAGATAAATGTGTCATATTATTACTTTATTAGTTTGAATAGTCTGCTTAAGTTTATATATCGTTTCTCTATATTACGTCAATGTCAATAATGGCTATATTTTTCAAATATTAATAATAATATACAACTAATTTAATTATTTTGTGGGAAAACAACAACTCGTAATACTTCAGCAAAATAAACGAATTAATAAGAACTGATTTCCCGACAATTGAAATTAAATTGATTTCACAACTGTTTGAGAAACTTAATTATCAGTAACCTATTAATTGTATTATTAGTCTTGTGTTATCTCTAATAAGTTTAATTAAGTATAAGTACTAAAATCTTATAAATAACAAACAAGTTTTCAATCCTAATCACTATGACCTTTTGGTAAAATAAACTTTTCTCAAAAACTAATTAAACAAATAGTTTAATACTTGAATATAACTTTTCATAACAATATCGGAATATTATTTGACAGAACATATTACGATTATTTAGTGTGAGTTTTAAATGTCTGAAAACAATTCAATTAAAAATGTTTAATGTTATCTCTCCTAACATCAAAAATAAATATATGAATTCATTTTCTTTATTAAATTTAATCGAAAATACTTTTTGGTATCCCTTAAAGGCTATAATAACTCTTCCAATCGGTGTTTATTAGAGAGCTTACTATTCAGGTTTAACTTTAACGCCGATTTGCGACGGTGTAATCGGGTTTAAACCGAAATTTTATTTTCAATATATGGGTTCATAAATTCAAAAAATAGACATTAATTCATAAATATGTGATTCTAAATCTCAATTGAAATATAAAATCGAGTATATATTTAGGTGTTCATAGCGTTTAGAAAACTACATGTTTCATGTAAAACAAATGTACGATTTGGGGTTTTTCGGGTTAAACCCGTTTTAAACATTTTCCTTTCGAAGGTTTGAATTGGGTTAAACCCGAAAGTAAGTTCTCTAAAATGGAACAATAGAACCTTCAAAAAGTGTGGAAACATTTCAATAAAAAGTATCCAAATTTATGAAAATATTGCACTTTAAATCTTTAACTCTAAATGATTATAATTAAAATGACAAATCGTTTTTAAGTTGAATGGCTTGAAATATAGAACTAAATTTTTAGTCTAAACGGATATAATGTTTGAATTGTTCTTAAAAGTGTTAGAATTTCGATATAAAATGAACTAATTGTTGAAGTAATACATTTTATAGATTTATACGATGACGAAGATGTGAATCGTATTCGTGAGAACGACTGGTATGTGAAACGTTTCTTATTGGCTCGAAGAAGAAATGTTGACGATGCGTTTGATATGTTGAGGAATACCTTGAGATGGAGAAAAGAGTTGGGTTTGCCAACAATGAAAGATTCGGACTTTCCCTCTGAGTTCTATAAAATCGGTGGACTTTTTCCATATGAAAAAGATAAGAACGGAAATGTTGTCATCTTTATGAGAGTCAGAATGCATCGAAAAATTTCAGAATTAGCTGATCCGGTGAAGAAGTTTCTGATGCATATCGTTAACAAAGTTGATCGTGAAGTGGACGGCAGCGGAACAGTTATTGTTTTTGATTGTTCTGGTGCTGGCTATTCAAACATGGATTTAGATTTTCTGACATTCCTGATAACTGCTGGAAATTCCTATTTTCCCGTTGGCTTAAAGTATATATTAGTTTATGAACTTTCTTGGGTTTTGAATGCCTTTCGTAGAATCGCAATGTCTCTGATTCCACAGAGCTTTTTGCCTCTAATAAAGTTCGCCGATAAGAGCAATATTACAGATTATATTCCAATTGAGAATTTACCCGACTATATGGGAGGAACGTGTAAAAGGAATTACAGGTTTATACCTAAAGGGTGTACAGATGTTGCGACGTTAGCCATTCAAAATGGATATACTGAGGATGACGTCGAACGCATTTTACCCATTTTCGAGCCTCTTCTTGAAGAGGCAGATAAAGAGATCAGTCAAAAGGAATATATCGATCCCACAAATACTGATATGATTACTGAAAACGAAGATAAACCTTCAAGTATTGAAAGCACAGTTCCTGAGAGAGAAACAAAGTCTTCATCTGAAATGTTAGACATATTTCCTAATGATATAATACAATTAACATTTGACCCTCACTTAAATGCATATCAATCAGCAGTAGTACTTCAAAACTTATCCGATACTCCGTTAGCTTTCAAAGTGCAGTCGAATAACCCAAACAATTACAATGTGTCGCCACGTCTTGGAATTCTTCTGGAGAGAGCAACTATTAAATTTAGTATTCAACTAATCTCTGACCGAAGACATGAAACAAGAGATAAGTTTATGGTTCTGACTCTTCCCATTTCAGATCCAAAAATGAGTGCAAATGAATTCGCGAAACTATGGAAAGAAAATAAGTCAGACATTGTTTCGTACAAATTGTTATCTTGTATTCATTCAAATAGTAATAATTCATCAGAAATTATGGACAAAGAATCAGAAGATGTAAACACACAAATTGCTTGTTTGAGAGACTGGTGCAACCAATTGGAAAGAAGCCAAAGAAGACTATCCCTCCTCCTAAATGTCATGCTTGTAGTTATAGTCTTGCTCTCAGGTTTGATCATATATAGCCATTCTTACAGTGAAATATTCTCACTTAAGTCGGAAACTGTACGTAGTTTTGCGCCTAAAAATTTCGTGGGCAATGACTAGAACTAAACATTACTTTATTTGTTTAGGAATAGCAATTCAGTAATTAATTTTTGTATATATGAGATATTTTGGATTTTATTATATATTAGATTATGTATTGAAACTTTTATGATTATAGATGCGGGCATTTGTCAGTCATTTGTAGGGAATATAACTTCTTTACTACAAAGCTATAAAGGAATTCGCGAGGCATGTAATGTAACTAAAAACAGATTTGACCGCATTTTTTGAGTCCACAACCGGAAACAGTTTGGACTTTTGTTGTTAACATATCTGTTTACTGGTTTCACTTTTCAGATTATAAATTCATATCTAATTTATTTTTATAAAGTTATTTCATAGGAAAGTATTTTATAATTTAAATATTACAAACCCTTCCAAATTTTTATTAGAGTTTAATTGTTTGAGAGATTTATTTAAAACAAATGTTAATAAATGAATGGAATAAAAATTGTATTCAATAAAGTAATTTAAATCACTTACTTAAATGAAAAGGACATAGAGAGAGACAATGATGGAGAGAGAGTACAGGAGAGAAGACATTCTTAGAATGAGATCAAATCGGGAGTAATTTAATAGTATTTCGCTTAAAAGTAATTAATCTAATGGCAAAAATTTCAATAATGTTTGTCAGACATAACATGTGAGCGTAAAAATCATAGTAAATCCCGATATAATCTACTTTTCAAGAAAATATTCTTTTAAAGTAACAAAACTGAAGATGAGTTAAATGCTCTTCAAGGTTAGGGAAGTGCACCAGTTATTTATAACTTTATACTCACACAGAGTTAAAGTGATCCCCAATTCCTTAGTTTTCTAACAGATACGGACTCCTTATTAAGTTATGAAAACACAACACATAGTTTGTTGGCTTTTGACTCAAAAAATAAATAAGTAGTGAAAGTGCAACAGTCTGTCTAATTAGGAAATATTCATTTATTTTTAATATAACTGCTGTTATTACAGGTATATTCAATACAAAACAATAGCAGCAATTATATACTTAATAATATATAATAATCAATATTCCAATGCATACACATATCAGTTCTTTTACAATCATTTTACTTTTCAAAACATAAATGCAATTAAAATGGTGTTACATCTGTTTATATCATTAGATGGTGTAATATAACTGAACATATTTAAGATGATAAATAATTTTATAGATTTTAAGAGTTTAAAAGCATTTACGATGAACAATAGCAGGTCCAGCCTCGTCGTACTCCTGCTTGGAGATCCACATTTGTTGGAAGGTGGACAATGAGGCCAAGATAGAACCTCCGATCCAGACTGAATATTTCCTTTCAGGTGGTGCGATAATCTTGATTTTGATAGTGGCTGGAGCCAAGGCAGTGATCTCTTTTTGCATGCGATCAGCAATTCCAGGGTACATAGTAGTGCCACCAGACATGACAGTGTTAGCAAACAGATCCTTACGGATATCAATATCGCATTTCATGATTGAATTGTAAGTGGTTTCATGGATACCACACGCTTCCATACCCAAGAAGGAAGGTTGGAACAGAGCTTCTGGTGCGCGGAAACGTTCACCTCCAATGGTGATTACTTGACCGTCAGGCAGTTCATATGACTTTTCAAGACTAGAAGAGGTGGCGGCGGTTGCCATTTCATTCTCAAAGTCGAGTGCAACGTAGCAGAGCTTCTCTTTGATGTCGCGGACAATTTCTCGCTCAGCGGTTGTCACGAATGAGTAACCGCGCTCTGTAAGGATTTTCATCAAGTAATCGGTAAGATCGCGACCGGCCATATCCAAACGGAGAATGGCATGAGGGAGAGCGTAACCTTCATAAATTGGTACTGTATGTGAGACACCATCACCTGAATCGAGTACAATACCAGTGGTACGACCGGATGCATACAATGACAATACGGCTTGGATCGCAACATAGACAGCGGGACTGTTGAAGGTTTCAAACATGATTTGTGTCATCTTTTCTCTGTTGGCTTTTGGGTTGAGGGGGGCTTCAGTCAAAAGGACAGGGCTTTCTTCGGGAGCGATACGCAATTCATTGTAAAAGGTGTGATGCCAGATCTTCTCCATGTCATCCCAATTGGTTACGATGCCGTGTTCAATCGGGTATTTCAGGGTAAGGATACCTCTCTTGCTTTGCGCTTCATCTCCAACATAGCTGTCTTTGTTACCCATACCAACCATTACTCCCTGATGTCTTGGTCGGCCAACGATCGATGGAAATACGGCTCTGGGAGCGTCATCCCCAGCAAAGCCTGCTTTGCACATTCCGGATCCATTGTCCACAACAAGAGCAGTTACTTCGTCGTCACACATTTTGATTTAGTTTTACTTTAGTTTAAGACTATGGTATGAAGAGAC
The DNA here is from genome assembly GCA_033996565.1 of Nanhermannia nana. NCBI lineage: Eukaryota > Metazoa > Arthropoda > Arachnida > Sarcoptiformes > Nanhermanniidae > Nanhermannia > Nanhermannia nana. The sequence goes on from JAUJYT010001468.1 coordinate 8,367, forward strand.
TTATTAAATATGTTAAGAGCTAACACTGTCTGTCTTAAGACACCCGACAACTCCGAGTAGCAGAACTGAACTGACTTACTTCGACACAAGAACAGCCAATTTTTGGTCTCTCAACATATACTAGTAAGGCTCTAATAGGCTGATTGCGTGCGCCGGAGTTGGCAAGCGTTGGGTTTTAACAATTACCAAAAATGTCAATGCAAAGCATGCGAGCGTTTATTTAAGGATCAAAGGGTGTTCTCTTGGATTCTTTTAAATTGGCAATCATTGAAAACTGTCAAGAATGCACAATTTCTAACTCACTGTCTCTATTTGTCCATTTGCTTCCTTTTCTTAATCAACTAAAGGGTCAACTTTTTATATCAGTATTTGTCGACTGTATTTCTTTATTTGGGTATATTTGCTATTCCTGACGCTGTAAACCTATGTTTTTAAATAAATTTCATAATTTTAAATAGTTTACAAATCCTTAAACATTTGTGCTCTTATTCTGTCTCAAAAGTTTTTTATTTAGCTCCTAATTGACAACAGAAGCGATTTAGTTTCATGTCGTCTTTATTAATAATACTTTAAGTATAATATCTTTCTATAAATATTTTATTTTATAATTTGTATGCTTTGTAAATTTTAATTTCATATTAAATGTTTTCGAATATTTAACTTAAGGGCAAAAAAGTGTTTGTACAGTATATCCCAGAATGCGCACAACAACCTAATTAAGAAAAGCAAAAATCTCTAGCGCTTGACATATAAAGTCCTTTGCTCTGCTCTTCCCTTCAAGTTATAACTGTATTCATTGTGGTCTTCGAGAGAGAGCTAACGCACTAGAATTTTACTACAGAGCATCGCATCCTGTGTGCATCACATCACTCCCCATGCCTTAAATGGGTCTCAAATGAATATAGAACTGCAACTAACGGTCGCAATGGAAATGTTTACCAAACGAGCGCTGAACAAACAATTAGCTCAATGGTATCTTTTCTCTCTTCTTAGGGAAATGAGCGCTGACTTGTCTCAAAACAGCCAAATTTTACTTACTATAGTTAGTTGTCTGCTTTCCTCCTCATAAATATGGAATCGCTATTTTTTACCATTAGTAGTGCTCTGTCAATGTGCCAATTCTATTGTCTTTACACACTTTTACACTTTTTATTTGTACTTTTATTTTATTTTTGAGAATGAATCAAAAGTTGAACAACTTTTACTTCAACTACTAATCAATAAATCTCATCTATTAAATAAAACTAAATGAGTAACAAGTAAATCAAGCTTTTAAAAGGCATTCATTTTAATTACAAATTGAATCTCACGTACAAATAAAATTATTGTAATATAAGACTAAAATTATTTAAAAAGTGAATTTTTTTATAATAATTGGTTATTAATTATAAAAAAGTTGTAAAATATAAGAATAGTTGAATATTTAAATGTAATATCAATATAATGGAAGTGAGATCTGAGATCTGTATACTGCTGTCTACCAATCAGGAACACCGAAGCGTTGTATGATTTTTTGTTGATCGGCTAATTCTATTTTGACTTTTTTCCTCATATAGAAAATAGGACAGTCGCAGCTGTAATACAATTATAAGTTATTATTTAACAATAAAGTAAACAATAATTTATTGCATGTCTCAAACCTCGTGCAAATCACTTCTTCGAGAAGACTTCCCTGACATCGTTGACATTGTGTCCATAGTTTAGAAAATTTGGTTTCCAATTCATTTAAACGAGTGATTTCGTTCTGATAGAGCTGATCCTCGTGTTCGACGCAATAGTCACACGTCGCCTGATCTGCAATTTGTTTTAAGTAATATTTAAAAATAAAATAAATACTATAAATACAGTAAATAACTATATAAGCCTTACTCTCATTAGTGAGAGGAGTTTTGCATTTGATACAAGTCTGTCGTTTGCTTGTGAACTTCGCGAGGGCACCAACACGTGAAGTGACTACAGTTTTGGTTCTGGTGTGATCGCCTCCTAATATGTTAATTCAAATAATTGAGTACTCGAACAAATTCAAATGTTTGACAATTACATACGTAAAAGCGCTGATTCAGTCTTTTCTTTAAAAATTGGTTCAAATATTCTAATCAAAGGTTTTGATAATTGATTTTCGAGATAATACTGAGTATCGATAGGGATGTTATTTTCGAGTACATAAATAGGATCTTCAGATTTTTGATAAGCTGGAGCTCCTTTTCCTGCCTGAATTATAACAAACGGAACCCTATCTCCAAGTTTGGGCGCAGAGCCGGCATCACGTTTGGCCATTCGATTTGCCAGTTCTACGTGTGCCTGTTTGGCAGCGTATTCGCTGTCGTTTTTTGTCAATTCTTTTGTAATAATCAGATTTGAAATATCGACGCGATTGCAAAGTAAGTCAGATATGGTTTGTTTAGCGTATAGTACGGCTGACTCTGGGTCGCGATCTATCAATATTTTCTGGAGGCATGTGTTGATCAGATTTGCCACAAGTGGACAGTTGTCTCTGCGAACGGTTTCAATTCCCTTACAATCCATTTTGTCGTGTTTGTCAGGTCGGGTCCAATACAGACCGGCGTAACGTTTCTTATTAATGAGTAGATATGGATAATAGACTTTTTCAAATTCTAGTTTAATAGGATTTATAAAATGTTTCGTTATTTCAGTGGCTGCATGTTGTCCGAGTTTCATGGCTTCGGCCACTGTTTCCACTCCAAAGTTAACCATAACTGAGTCGGTGTCGCCATAAATCACTTGAGCGTCTTTCGGGTATCCTTTGGCCACAGTATACAACTCTTCGACCAAACTCTTGGTCTTGTCGATCATGACTCTGCCGAAAGCGGTGACACTCTGAGAGATGTCAAGACAGGGCAATTTGCCGACCTGTGCGCCTGTGAAGCCGTACACTGAGTTTGCGCTTACTTTCAAAGCCAATTGTCTGCCATCCAACACCTTTCGCGTGAGCGGATCCGTCTCTTTCTTCAAGTCTTCCTTGGCTCTCTTACGCGCCGTCAAAAGATCTTCTAAAATCTCAGGCAATAACCCTTTTCTGACACTTGCTTTAACGAAATAACTGTTTGAAGGAGTCTTTATGTACTGGTCTTCGTTGAGTTCTCGCGCTTGTTTAGCACTA
>JAUJYT010001469.1:0-11486 GCA_033996565.1 Nanhermannia nana
AAATTTTTATATTAATTTAATTGAATTACAATAAAATATTAATATATAATATTATAGTCACAGATCACTATATTTATTATTAACTTATGTTATTTTATTTACTTTTGTTCGCCTAAAGTAAACAAATGTTTAGTGATTGTTGTTTGGGATGTCATTCAAACAGTGTTTAATATGATGTATGTATTAAACAAAAAAATAATTTATGTGCACCAGAATATAATAAGTGCCGTAATATTGGATTGACTTATGATATAGAATAATATGACTTATAAACTTATACTATTTGTATTTGAAGAAAGTTTACTTAAAACACGGGTAACAAAACACGGGTAAGATATAAACCATTGCTTGTGTTGTCTGTTTTGTGTGTTTAAAGTACAAGACTTGATGTAATTCACAAGAACGGTCACATACTAAGCACTATTGATATAAATAGTGCTTAGTATGTGACCTCTTAATGATGATTACATTATTGGAAGACATAGAGCGGTCACATAGATATGTCGCGGATCTTACATTCAACTATTGGAAAAGGATTATCGAAAAGGAAAATGATATTTGCTTTCTTGCATGCCATTGATCTTCATGTTATAATGAAGTAGAGCTCTCAAGTAGGCCAGTACTGTATAACAGTGTGGCTTACGATCGATACGCTTTTTGAAGCTCCATCACAACCATCCTATTGAGATTTGAGAATAAAGAGCGTATGAGTCAAATAAGATATTGTAGTCTAACAGAGAAACTCAGTTAAGAGACATAAAATGCAGTCTATTATCTGTTATATATTATTTTTGGAACTGATTTTTCTCTTCAAGTTTACTGTGGAAAATATTGATAAGGTTTCATATGAGCTCCGGGGAAATTCATTTTTCTAACTATAAAATTCTGTAGTTTAGTCTGAATTTGATTGTAAACCCATATAAGCCCGCATTCTTTATACCACGAATTGCGTGTTTTGCTGAAAACGTTAAAAAGTAGTAAAATTTGGTCTGAAATAAACGAACGGTAATGAATTCACTATTAAGGCACTTAAAATTTTTTTGGATATAATCATTAAAAAATCATTAAATCATATCAAAACACATACATTAAAACGCTTTAAACCAATGAAGATATTAAATAAAGAATTATAAATAAATTAATTGCTCGGCTTCATTGGTTTAAATCGATTCAATCTTTTTTAGAAAAATTATTTGTAAAATAATTCAATGCAAAACACTTCTTCCCACTCCTATAGCCAGTTAAGGAGTTGTTATTCAAATGGGATCAAAGCTCTCATTCGTATAAACTAAACATCAAATTAAAATCGTGGGTTCAATATAAAAATTTTAATAAATTATAAAAATTCAATGTTATATATAAAACAGTAACCCATTCCTGTCGGAAAATTGTTGGTTTATAAATAAGGCACCAAATAATGAAATAATTATAACATTTACCTTAATCCTCTATTTTATAACTAAAAAATAATAGATTCCAATGTAAAACATAAAAACATTTATTAAATTTTATACTTCAATTAAATTGATGCATAAAATTAGATCAATTCTGTGCATATTTTACTTTAAGCTCATTCTGTAATAAATAATACTTTGACTCAAAAATTCATATTTTATAGAAAAAACTAAAATTAAATAATTATACTCAACATGAGTGGTGAGATTTAAGACAGATTAAAACAAAATCTAATAAAAAAATAAAAAGTTTTATTAATGGGAATAAAAGTATTTATTTTCTCATTAAATTCCTTAATTTTGAAATAGGGAAAAATCTAACAAAAGAAGATTAATAGAGTGAATAACAAAACAAGTCAAATCCATAATTGATTTTAGTGAGCCCACCAAAATTGCATTCTAATGATAAGGCCAACACTTATATTAGAAGGTTTAGCGTCATTTGATCGCCAGTATTTTGATCGCCTGCCATTTGATAGCAAATAAGAAAATATTATCAAAAATAGATAGGGGTAAAATTAAAAATTTCTATATTAAAATTTTAAAACATCTCCGTTAATACAACTAAACTAACCAAAAGTAACCTAATATAAACTAATCTAACCATATATAACCTAACCTAAAATAACCTAAGCTTACCTAAAATAACTTAAGCTTAATTTAATTTTGCGCTATCTATTTTTGATACTCTTTTCTTATTGGCGATCAAAAGGCAGGCCATCAAATTGCGGCGATCAAATGACGCGATACCATATTAGAAATAACTGTAAGCCTCTAATGATTAAACATTTTAACTTCAAGGCTGTTTTACTATAGAGCAGTTATATAATAGTATAATCTGCTATATCTCTGATGAAGTCTTTTAATTTCCTTATTAAAAGCGATACTCTTTATAGCGTTGTTAAATTTACTAAATTTTCTCCATAGCACTAAATTTAGTATAATACTTACTAACAGGAAGAAAGGGGAAAAAATAATTTAACTGAAGGTTAGAAAAGTTTATTTTAATGTTTATGTTTAAAATAATCACTACGGGCCCGTTCATAAGAACGAGGAAAAATAGTTATTCAATCCCTACTCTAATAATTAGTTTTAACTGTTTTATTGTATTATTAATTGAGGCTCGTAAATATTTTAAATACTCGACTGCACAGATGTGCATACTTAGTTACTGTAAACGTCACTCTCAATTTTCCCATTGAAAAGCATGAGTGGCGTAGCCTTAATTTCGCTAGCTCCGCCACTAGACACTTTTCGGGAAAATGAATGGCCAGTGATCGAGTTTCAGGTGATACTGAGTTATAATATAAAATTGGTTCGGTTCTATAGTGACCAGTATTCTCGTGCATCGAGGGAATGACAGACAAAACTTGCGCGTTATTATGTAGATATTCAGGTTCCATGCCAAATCGGCGCTAACCTAACCTAACCTATCCTATATTAGTTCAAATTTTCACATTCTAATTAAATATTTGTTCATTTAAAGATAAATTTTGCTTAAATTATGTTTAGTTTTCATAAAATATAAAGAGCCGATTTGTTGCGCGCTGATTTGGCCGCGTGATTTGACTTGATAAAAGATGCTTACTATAATTCAGCTCTGAAATATCAAAATTTTTTTAATTAATTTCTAATAATCTAGTATTAATATTTTTGTATGAAAAATTTAATAAATTTTCTCTAAAGATAATAATATTAGTACTTTTAGTATTTTGCAGCGATAAATATATACAACAGATTCTATAATATGTGTTCTATCAGCTTAAAGTTTATTAAACCAGAAGACAAACTTTATATTCCAGAAGACACATAACAAAAATTGCATAACATGCAAAAAACTATATTTGAAGTAAAACAAAGAAAATCTCTATCAGATGTGTTACGATACTGTGGTATATCTTCACTATAAACTACAAAACAACAATGATATTTATAGCTTCTCTTTTCAAAGTAAAAAAGTGGGTCATTATAGTTGGCCACCACTTCACAATAAAATGGAAAAGTGTTAGATATGTATTACGATTTTGAATTACAAAAAGAATGTGTGCTATATCTCTATGAATTTATTTAGATGTCAAGTGCAAGTATGTGGAAAAATTTGCTTTCAATGAATTGGGATAAAAATTTTCAATAATAAAACTCACTTTTATCTTATATTCAAGAATTAGCGTAAAAATCTAAATCTTTTTATAACTATTAAAACTAAAAAGTATTAACTAAAAAGTTGATAGCTTTAAATTACTAAATATTTTTTGTTCCTATTATACCATTTTTCTTTTCTCGTGTGAGTCGCAAATTGACTCAATATTGCTCTGAAGAACTAACAAATAATGCATATTTCAAAACATTTATATATAGCTTATTCTTATTATTGTCTGTTAATCGTGATTGCACTCAAACTATCATTTCAAGTAACATAAGAAAATCACAGACATTCAAACAGTTCAGATTCGAGCTATTCTGACCTCATATATAAATTCTTTTATACAATATTTGAATTGACAAATGTGGAGAACTGAGGATCCGATGGATTGCATTCAAGTTATTTTCCTATTAAAGTCCTAACTATTTACTGTCACTAATTGTGTGCGACTTCTATTCCAATACAGGTTTAGTTAATAAATCGAATTTCTTTTAGATAAAAGACTTATCGAAAGGAAAAAATAAATCACTAAAAGAATTGAAATAATTTTTGTTAGGAATGCATTTTTCGCATATTTTGCTTATTAAACGTTTGATTTATGTATGTGACAAAATCTATGTAATACTATATGAATAAATGATTTTTACGGTTACAATCAATCTTTTTATTTTAACCCTCTCTTCAGTATAATATTTCAAGCCATCCACAGTTGAGTGTTTTCAGGGTCTTCAGGTCTTTACTAGAATTATAAGCTGCTGTTTTCATAGTTGTTATGTTTTATGGTCATAAAGTATTTCAGAGAGTTGAATATATATTGCTTTAATTAAGATATGGTTTTATATGAAATTTTTTTGTTTATGCAGTAATTTTTTTATTATTTCCTAATGGACCAGTTGTTCACTATAGAGATATTTATTTAATAATTTTCTGAATTGTACTGCAAAGCAATTTAATTAATATAAAACTCATTATAGAACTCTTTGGTCATCCATTGAATTAATTATATTTGCAATTCAAATATATAATTTTTATGCGGTAGTAATAATTTAAACATAACTATATGTCAAACAAAGAGATTTAGTGCAATAAAATAGCGCTAACTTTTATCATACAAAAAACACATTCATATATGCAATAATTCATAATACGAGATACTAAACAAATCCTTTTCACTGATGATTTCTGAATCTATACTTACCTTAGGTTCGGTGCTGTCTATTGTGCGCTTCATTAATATACTCATAAACTTAATATGTTGGATAAGTTTTCTTGAATTAATTGGTATTCAAATCATGGGCTGACAACAACTTTAATTAAGAGATGAATAATTTTTTCTTCTGTAGTGCTTTTCTGTTCTTATTTACTGCCGATGTTTACAGAGAAAATAATTTGTTTAGCAATAGTACATACAGTACCGATAGTATGATCACAATTCTCTGACTTTGTTGTCTAAATGAAAATAAACTTTTTATATCAATCTTTTAATCAACTTTTACTGTTATTTTATATTTACTGTTACAGTGTTTCAAATTTCAGAATTCATTTCAATCAAATCTCAATAACTATTGTAAACAATTTATGACTTTGTGTTGATATCTTTTTGAAAACGATTACTTTTGAAATATTGATCAATAATCATAATAATAATTATAATTTATGTGTATTAAACTCACTCGAGAGTGGGTTCAGTCCTGTGAGAGCAATAATCTAAAAGCTAAACCTCAGTCGTTAAATGGCTTGAAAGCTAATTTCGTTTATTGACAGCTAAAAGTCAATCCATATAAATACTGAATATCTTCTCGTGTTAGTAAAATAAAATTTAAAACTCAAACTAAGCCAAAGATATTTGGATATGAAAGGTATTGGAAACTTAGATCAGGTGAAAATATTTTTTTAATGAAAAATAAACAGATGAGAATCAAGCACTTGATGATCAACTCAAATGATACCTTATTTTAATAACTTTATAGAATACTTAACTTTCAAAAAACTTTAAATCATTTGTCGACTACATGTTTAACTTATACTGTATGTATATTATATATTGTATGTATATATTGTATATATTGTATATGTTGCATAATACTGTATAAGGTTTTGAATATAAATAAATTATACGGTATATACAGTACTTTTTATAAAACGTAAAAATTAAATGCAACTATTTCAATTAAACTTAGGACAAAACTAATAATAAATAATGTAGAAAAGCTAATTAACGTATACTATAATCACTAAAAAAAGGTTAAGTGCTACTCAATTGAAAATAGTGGCATTTAGTTTTAAAAAAGTGCATAGTATATAATGTAATTAATTTATATTTAAACCTTACACTTCACGAATCATAGAAATTTAGTTTATATTTGAGTTTTTAGTCAAAGTTTGGATAAGTTTATTAAGATTGGAATTGATTGAGTTGTTTCTAAAGTTAAATAACAATTTTATGCACTATTGTAAATTCACTAAAAATTATGGATTCATTTTTTCATTTTACGCCTGAATAGAAAATACTGAAAAGATGGCAAAAATTCAAAAGAGGAAGGATATTGTGATCTAATAATGTGTATGATGTGTATAACTTATCGACAATTACTCACTGCCAGGAATTGATATAAAACTTTGTAATTACAAAGTTTAACCTTTTTCTCAAGGTTGTGATCATAAGGTATTTTCATTTATGACTTAAACGCGATTTTCTGCCGTAACTAATTATTTGAGTGCTAAAAAATTTGAGTTTTAAAGAAAGCTTATGATGTCTTTCTTGAAAGAAGCCTTTTGTGTGTTGAATGCATTTATAGTGAACCTGATGAACAACAACTTATGTTAGTTTAATGACCTTTTCGGTTATGAAATAGTCGTTCCGCTTCTTTTGCTCTCGAAAACGATACATATGTTCATTAGGATCATAGCTTCAGTCGATTTTGAACCACCATTTGATAGTAACCAAAAGCAAGAAAAGAAATGCTATTATCCTGTGGCGAACCGGAATTATGCCTGAGGCGTATTTTCTCCTTCGACAGTGTCTGTGTGTCAGCTCTGCACTTGACTTATGCAATAATACAAATGAGAAAAACTAAAACAATAAGTAGTTGTGGTACAAGTCTGTAGTGCAACAGCACAGTCACAATCTGTGAGATCAACTAAAATGAAATGATTTAAGCGTTTTTTTGTTAATCATAAATAAGTGTTAATAAAGTTCTCCTAAGCTCTCGTGCAATACATAGTATTTATTTTACTTTATTGTAAGAATAAATATAATTTTTTATAACATTTAATGTTTGATATCTATCTATATCTATGTATCTGTTATTTATAGTGATATTTGGATAAAACAATGGGATCACTGATAAAGATGAATCACAAGTTTTTATCGAAAAGCAGTTGGACTATCAGACCCAGCAGTACCAGTGCTGCGAACACTACCACTAGACGTAATCCTCCCATCAATTCTGCAATAAGACGAAAAGGAAGCGATAGGTTCACTCATAAAATGATTGAAAGACATGAAAGGCAGGGATCAGTTCGCTCGGAGACCAACAGATATGGTAGCGCTCAGTCGCGCTCATCAGCCACTGCTTCGGACGATAATTATGTGAATCAAAGCAGTGAATCGAATGGATTGCGTCGACAGAAGGGAATGTCATACTCGGTCACAGACTTGAGAGAGTTGACTGATAGGCCAGACTTCGATTGGCTCGAGGCTAGTGATGGCTTTCAACAGGAGATTAAGGATAGAAGACATGAGATGTATATCGCAGAGATCGAAATGGACTCATTCCTCCAGTTGGGACCTACTCTTAGGTTAGCTTTGCTTTTGTCTGCATTTGGATACTATTATAGTTACTGTTATACTGTGTTATACTGTGTTATACTATTGTTTCCTTACTTTCATTACTTTTACGTTCAATGCTTAATAACTATTGATTTTTATGTTTATTGTTTAAATAGAGTATGAATTGTAATAAAAATAAATATTTTTTAGGTCAGGATTTGAAATCTGATACTTTTTAAGGGTATTGGCTTTCAGGTCGACAACTGGGCGACCATATTATCGATAGTATAATACAGAGAGAAATATTTATGCTTTAGTTCAAAATTGTGTGAATGCTATAGAAATAATCGGTTGTAAAAAAATATGAGAAATACAGGTATTTGTGAAGCATTGACTGCTATGTTGTAATCTGAATGACAGCTATTGACTGAAATCATAAATTTATTACTAATAAGAACGTAATCTTATATATAATGGGGTTTTGTATTAAAGTCTTTCATTGAATACAAATCAATACAAATAGGGATTTGTTTTCTGAATGGAATTCAAGACGTAATTCATATTAAACTAAAATTAAGGATAAATTAAATCTCAAAACGTAAACAATTGATAAGAAAATAGTTTTCGTGTTAATAATTGTTTTAATTGAGAGCTAATTAATAATTATTAAAAGTTATTAATAATTATATGAATTATAGCGAAGAATGAGTTTAACAGATAATAAAAATAAATTAAACGAAAGCAATGACCAGAAGTACGACCACCTCCTCATCGAACTCGAGTCTTCAGACACTAATACAGTGGCTCTGGTTCTCAGGTCTGGCCTTTGATTACATAAATTATTGATTCATATGATTGTCAGTCAGTCAGTGATAACATAATTGTTAATATGAAAAGAGTTTATATTAGAAATACTTTTGCTATAAGTAGTGACACAATAGTAATGTTTTGATTAATGTCTAATATAATGTCTAACTTAATATCTAATAATGTCTTTAACACCCGTACAGAGCCATATACGACGGCGACGAACACGAGAAGTTTATGTGCAAATTGGACGCAAGGATTAAAAATCATGACAAAGACATCGAGAGGATGTGTAACTGTCATTATCAGGGGTTTGTTGACTGCATTCACGAATTACTTCAAGTCAGACCTCAGGCTAAGCTTTTGAACTCTGAAATCGTTTCCATCAATAATGAACTGCAAAAGTCGAGTGAAAACGTTCAGAGAAAAGCCGAAGAATTAATTAAATACAGAAGAGTTGTCTGTAATACTGAGACAGCGATCGAACACTTACAGCAATGTCTGCCTGTTCTCGAAATGTACGCAAAACTAGTTCTGCAAATGGAGGAAAAGCGTTATTATCCGGCGCTGAAGACATTGGAACAGTTGGAACACACGTTTCTGCCCAGAGTTTCAAAGTATAGATTCGCGCAAAGCATGTGCACAAAAATCCCACAAATGAGAGATCAGATCAAATCGGCGTCAATGATAGACCTGAAAGACTTTCTGGAAATAATTAGGAAATTATCGATAAAAATAGGAGAAATAGCAATGAGAAACGCAGCACATCAGCAAAATGTTGACGACTCTATTGTCTTGTTGTCCAATAATTCAATTAATAATACAAGTAATACGAGTAACACTAACACTCACTTAACTAATAATAGTTATAGTAATAGCCACTCAAATAGCACTAATAATAATAATAAAAAGCATAATATAAAGCCTAAGAAACGTAAGGCTCCTCCGCCTCCCAATCCATTTGGCAATGAATCCGATGAAATTGAATCTGGAAATACTGAATCGGACGCTAATAATGGCAGCGAAGAGGAACTGAGTGCTACTGATTTGGTTGACTTTTCTCCAGTTTATCGATGTCTACATATATTTGGCTGTTTAGGCGCTCGCGAACAGTTCGAAACTTATTATAGACAACAACGCCTACAACAGGCAAAGCTTGCACTTCAATCGCCTATTAATATGCACGAAGCCATTGATGGCTATAAGAACTACTTTTGCGGAGTCGTCGGCTTTTTCGTCATCGAAGACCATATTATGAACACTTCGACAGGACTCGTCACTAAACCCTATTTGGCTGAGGTTTGGGAAAACGCTTTGCAGACAATGATCGCTTCGATTAGAACTCATTCCTCATATTGTACTGACGCTAATCTGATGCTCAAAATAAAGCGATTAATTATGTTATTCAGTTATACACTTCAAAGCTATGGCTATAATGTTGGACTACTTCTTAATTTATTAGTAGAAATGCGCGATCAATACAATGAGATTCTTATGAAACAGTGGGTCTCAGTGTTTAAGACTATTTTCGAAGCAGACAATTACCATCCCATGCAAGTGAACAATCAAACCGAATATAATGAGGTCAACAATGAGTTTCCTTTCTATGACAGTGAGGTCATTACGAGCGCTAACGGAGAGTTTCCAAAAAAGTTCCCATTTTCATCATTTGTGCCAAAAATTTACAAAGAAGTGAAGCAATACATCTACGCCTGTCTCAAATTTTCGCAGGATTTGAATTTAAGTCAAACTGAAATTGAAGATATGGTTAGAAAGTCGACTAATTTATTGCTGACCAGAACTCTGAGTGAATGTCTGTCTAGTCTTATAAAGAAACCGAATTTAGGTTTATTACAGTTAATACAAATCACAATCAATACTAACTATTTAGAAGACGCCTCTATTTATTTGGAAGACTTTATTTCCAAAACAATAAACGCCTCATCACTTGTAAGTGTGTTGTCTCCCAACGGAATCACTCCCACAGCTATTGATTCAACACATTTGGCCCGACTTCAGGGCCGGTCTATGTTTAAGGACGCTCGAGCTGACGCGGAATCTCATATTTACATACAATTGAACCAAAAGATCGATGAATTTCTAGAGCTAGCCAATTATGACTGGATGTTAGTGGAGTCGCCGGGAATGGCCTCCTCTTACATATCAGACTTGATTGCATTTCTTACCAGTACTTTCGAGGCATTCACTAATTTGCCTCTAAAAGTAGCACAAACTGCATGTCTGTCTGCCTGCAAACACATCGCTTCTTCACTTCTAAACTTTCTAATGGATGAAGAAGTGAAGTGCATATCGTGGGGTGTTTTACAACAATTCAATTTAGATCTAATCCAATGCGAACTGTTCGCCAGCTCTGAACCAGTGAAGGAGTTTGAAGAGGGATCGCTTCAGCTCTGTTTTGCTGAGTTGAGGCAACTCATGGATCTCTTCACTGAAGCTGATTCGTGGTCTACTTATTTTGCTGATTATGGTAAACAAGATTCTAGATATCTAAGGGTTAACCCACAAACAGCTCTCACTCTTTTGGAAAAATTACGTGAAGCGGAAAAGAAGAAAACTATTTTCTCGTCGCTTACGAAGAATGAAAGGGACAAAAAAAATAAATCCGATACTGTTGTGAAAAAACTAAAGCAACTTATTTCTAATAATGCGACCAATAGTTGAATCTAATAATATATTATTATTTGCTTTTAATTTTGGAGTTTTACTAAAATTATTACTAATTATTATTGATTTAATATATTTAGAAAATGTATACAAACTTATAATAAATTTATATAAACTTATCAATAAATAGAGTATTATTTAAACATTTATTGAGAAAATTAATTTATATAAATTTAATACATTAACTATTGAATCGCATTTCCGGACTTGGAATAGCGGTTCGCATTTTAAGGCTTTTCAGTGCAGATGAAATTTTACTTATAAACAAGTGGTCTAAAAGAGGTTTTGATTATTTTAAGAAAACCAATTTGAAAGTTGGTTTGGATTTGAAAGTTTTAAACTCTATATTTTTATGAATACGGCCGAATCCTACCGGAAAGTGCGGTATTAAAGCCCATGGGCTCTAATTAAATTTTTAGGTAATTTGGGTAAAATTTTTCGGAATGTAATATAAGCCCAGGGCTTCTATTTTTTCTTCTATAGGAAAAATGTTTCTTGAATTAAATCTTTAATTTTGATTCAAAAAATGAAAGCAATGGAATCATAATTGACTTTAATTTCTGTTTCTTATTCACTTCCCATTTCCATATCGGTAGAAACATCTGTTAATTTGTTTATGTCTTCG
>JAUJYT010001470.1:0-11483 GCA_033996565.1 Nanhermannia nana
TTGATTGATTAGTACTGTATTAGCAATAGATTCAAGTTCTGAATTCTAACCATTAATTTTTTCAAATTTGGAGTCAATTAAATAACTTATTTTCATTAATAGTAAGATTTGAATTATATTCTCATTTGAAGGAAAAGCTATAAAATTGCTTTAGATATGAGTTCACAAATATAAATGTCAGGATTTTTTCATATTATTCCTTAAATAAGTTTTTAAAACTTACAGTCAATTAAGTTTGAAGTGAAGGGACCGTTTCCTGGACCCAAATGTGATATATGACTAAAATCTGAGGGTCCGCTTATTTGAATGCGAGAATTCTAAAAAATTTTAATTTAATTCAAATTTTAAGACTTTTTCTAAAACCTCTTTTCTCTGGTTACCTTTTTTAAGACATCACTATTAGTAGAGCCCGAATGAGAGAATCTCTGACTCGTTCCGTTTCCACTCAATGTGAAACACTTAGACGGATCACCTGAAAAAAGTTTATTAAATCAATATCTAATAGTTTAATATGAGATCAAAGTTAACTGACCCCCAACTTTCAATAGCAATTCATTTTTAGCCGATGGCACGATTTGAACCAAAAGAGGTAAGTCATAGGCATTTGTTAAACACAACAGAGACCTATTAATGTAGTCATTTAATTAAGTGGTGAAACCAATTAAGTTAATTGAATTAAATAACTTACGTTTCTCCGTGAGTCTGTAGAGGTCGCGTTGCTTTTAGATTAATAGTTTGGATCCATTGCGTTGAAAAAAGGTCAAAAACATCGATATGTGTCGAAGAAAAAGATAAAAGAAGTGTAGAGCTTTGTGAAATTTGAAGGGTGGCTATGAATAAGGGCTGTGTTGGAAATTGAAGTTCAATAGAACGAGTTCTACGACCATAAGAGTCAACATATACGCCATAATCTGTTTTATTGGATTAAATTTATTAAACCATTGAAACAGTTGGTTAAATATGAAGAATAAAATAGACTTCTTTATAACTTACGCGCAAATATAAGAATCCATTCTTTTTCACTAATCGGTTGGCACATCAAAGCATCGATTGAGTTTTGGATCAAATATGATAATTCATTGCAGTCTTGATTAACCAAATCTTTTAGGGGTTTTTAAAAATTAATTAAATTCTAATTTTTTATAATTATAAATAATGACTAATAAATAAATGCTCACATAGTGGAGGTTCACGATTATTGACGTGATAGACGACAAAATTTGAATTGGTTCCGACTGCTATCATATTTCCTTTACAACAGTTTAAAGTTTGAATATTGAGCGGCATTTGAATCTCTCTCCAAAAAGAATAGCGACACTTCTTTCTAGTTATTTCAAATAATAATAATGTCTTTTTGATCGCAACACATATATAAGTCGTAGTATTAGTAGAAACCAAGACAAAAGTAGTCGCATTCTTTGTTTCTGGGATTTTAATCCATTCTATATTATCGTTATCCAACCCACGAATCGGAATCAACTGATTTGGTTAAATAATTTATAGCATAAATACAACTGCAATGCTTTTTAATATATATCGGTATATAAACTACAAGAATAGAAGTTTACCTTAATTTGTCTTTGTTTGCCGGCTAGAGCTACTACTAATTGTTCACTCGGTGAATGAGAAAGTTGTTGAATACGTTTAGAATTAGTCAAACGGTGATAAGAATGTATGTCAAGATCACAACAGAGGAGAGCGTCGTCACAACCAAGCAATAGTCGCGAATCTTCGATAACAATACAACAATGAATATTGTTGTGATGTCGTAAAGCACTCAATTGCATGGTTGTCAGGATTGTGTACGCGCGCAGAGGCTGTCATTAATTCAATTTACATTAAATAAGAGAGTCATAGGTTTGAGAGTTATTCATACGTTTCTATGGGAGAGTTTATTTCGTCGAATAATGCGATGCAACTCATGCAAGGCATCGATCCATTTATTTTTCTCACTTTCGCGATCGACTAACATTAGTTGTGTGAACCGTTGAGAACCTAATTATAGATTTATTTGTATGAAATATTACTCAAAATCATGTGTTTCAATACCATCGTCGCCAAGCATTGAAGTGGTCACTCGGAAAATACAGGGAACGTCTTTTCGAGAGGCGTGTATGACATCACTTTCGAGAACACCACTGACACTAAAATATTCGTCTCTAAGAAGATAAAAATATTTGCATTAATTCAATAAATACTTTATAAGAATGAACTTGAATTACGACAAACCTCATATCAATCAGCGTATTAACGGAAACGAATGGCGTTATATTAAGATTGGCTCCATTTCCGTCTTGATTAATGACAGATGTGTTATACGAACTCGAATTTGAACTCAAAGAGTCATTATTCGAATTGAGGTCATACAGAAACAATTTAAAATCACAAACAACTACAAACATACGAATCCAACCCTTTCGAACACCTCCACGAGCTTTTGGTATTTTTACATAACCTTCAAAATAGGAGAATATATATTATATATTATTTTATATAATAGGCATTAATGCAAATATAATTTTTTCAAAGCAAAGGAATCCTTCTGACCTTCATATGCAGTTCCGATTCCTTTTTGAGGATCAATGCCAACAGGCCTTTGTCGGGCGTCATCACAAGGACACGGACAACCAGAGCCCATACAACTGACATGACAGGCAAACCCACAAACTAGAAAAATACAATTAAAGCTTATAATAAGCAATTAATTATATTAATTAACAGAAATGTGTGAAATAGCAAACCTTCACAGACGAGTCCCTGTCTTATTAATCCAATCATTAAAGACGTGCAATGATTACATTTAAGCGGAGCCACAAAAGTTCTGATTATAAATGAATGCTTTTGTTGCTGTGAAGAAACGGTAAATCGTTGGGCTTCTGATAGCGACGATGTATCAGTAGATGAATCAACATCTGATTCGATGGTTTGAGGTGATTGTGGCTGTGTTTGGCTCCGATAATCGGCTGAAGATCTGGATTCATGGGATAGTATGATGTTTGGTGCGGACGATGGCGGCAATGATTGTCGTTTGGACTGTTGTTCTTGTATTTTTAGCATTTCATTTCTGGTGTCGTTTAATTCAGTCATAACAACATTGAGTTCTCTCTGAACTCGTGCCAAATCTACTTGTATTCGCTGTTTGTCTTCAATTTCATTTTGTAATTCAAGTTGTAATTGAAGTAATTCTTGTTTGTCAACTCTGGCGGACCTCCTTTCCTGCCAACTCTGTTGCTTACTTGGAGTAAAAAATTGTTGGACAGGCGGTGAATAGCGCTGTAACAAAAGGTTGTGCTGTTGTTGTTGTTGCAATTTTTCCAGTTCTTTGGTCATCGTCGCCGCCATTTGTTGCAAATAATTTCGCGCTTCCTTTTCATTTCCGACCCAATCAATGATTTCACTTATCTGTCTCTCCCAATTGGGCTGAAGTTGTTGTAATTGTAACACTTGTTGTTCTAATTCTGTTATGTGTTGATGTGTTGGTTGTTCTGAAATTACGTTTTCACGAGATTCTAATTGGTTCTGATGGAGTAAAAGCTGTTGTTCTAAATCAGAAATTTGTTGTAAATATAACTGTTCTTTTTCCAAATTCTGCTGTATTGGCGCTCGACTTGAATTCGACTGCTTTTCAAGTAAATTTATTTTGTCCTCAGATTCTCTAATTTCAATTTGAGCTGAAATTAAGTAAACAATCATTAATTTGAGAAACAATACCACAAATACGGTACAAACAAAATACCTTCTTTTCTAAGCTGCCTTTCATTATCTAATTCCGTTTGCAAAACCACAATATCGTCGAGTTGTTGTCTTTTCACTTTTTCAGCATTTCTCAACTGTTGTCTCAAATGCGTATTCTTTTCTAATTGTTGTTCCAGTTCTTCTTCTTTACTCCTCAATCTCGTCGATAATGTGTTTTTCTCTTTTTTCATTTCGCTGAGAAGTCCCGAAACTTCACTCCATTCTTGTCGAGCGGCTCGAAGTTCATTCTCAAGAGTTATCCTTCGCTCCAATTCATCATTTCCATCGATTGAGTCGGTTTGTACTGTAATCAAATCCGGAGCTGATGTTTCTGGCAATGGAGGCGTTGTATTACAGAATGAATTCTCGCAATTTTTTTCAAAAAAGCTTTCATTATTTAAAATTTGATCACTTTTTAGGGTTAATCTCTGTTCGGGAGTAGTGAATGTGGCCGTAAAGCCAACAAATGGTAGGTTTATATTAAGTAATGAATCTTTAGTAGATGTAATCCCTAGACCAGGTCCGCCATGATTTGCATTATTATTGGGTGGTCTCAGTTCTTCGATATCAAAATTTGATGTGTCTTCTGGACCACTAACTGTTGGTTGATATGGAGGTCTCATTGATCGGAGTTGATCCCAATGTATACCTTTTGTTAAATATAAAAATAAGTTTAGAAATAGATTTATATCAATGTGCAAAATGTTGAGACCTGTAAACCACAAATGACTCTTGAATTGGTCCAAAGATTTAAATCTTGAAGTTTGGTCTGTAATCAAGTTAGAAATGAGATCCTTTGCTTCATCGGTCACTTTGGCGTTAACGGGAAACTAATAAAAACAATTGGAGTAAAATTTGGATTTTCGGTGAAGTATAGCGATTGCCTTACTTTAAAGCACAGCTTATGGTTCATAATTTTAGAATACGTTTCGATCAAAGATTCGGCATAGAATGGCGTTTCGCCATATAATGACTCAAATATAACCACTCCTAATGACCACCAGTCGACCTCATATGAATAGAGAAGCCCTGAATTTACGGAATGATTATATCATTTCATTAATTAAAACTTATAGTAAAAAATGATGACTAAACAAACGAGAAGTACCTGAGTTTCTGCTTCCTTCCATTGCTTTGAGTATTTCGGGTGAAATATAATCAGGAGTTCCGACAGCTATAGTGCAAAGTCCATCCGTTTTAACGTTTGAGACCTTATTTTGAAAATATATTAATTTATTCATCGATTCGATTCTCAATTAAAATTAGATTTTGGTTTGATATATGACTTGTTCGTGAAATGCGAACAAAACACAAATTAATTAAAGGGCGAGCACTGCAGCACTGCTGACCTTAATGCAAGAGCCAAAGTCTGCGAGCCTTATATGTCCGTTGGAATCGAGTAGAATGTTATCCGGTTTTACATCTCTGTGAATGTATTCCATTTCGTGCAATGAAGAAAGGGCTGAGTTTGTTATGAAAATATGTTTATATAAATCTCGAAGTACAAGAAAAAGGTCAACAAATAATGGTATTTACCGAGAATTATCTGTGCCGTATAGAACCTGCACATGTCTTCAGGCAGGTTATCGTCATATTTTGATAGCAAAGTCAATAAATCTCCTGTAAATTATGTAAAAATGTCAAATACATTACTTTTGAAAGTAACGGAATTTATTATTTGCTTATATGACAGATACAGATAAGTTATGTCACTGTTGTGACAATATTTAGAGCTGTTTTTTAATCAATTATTACCTCCAATATAGTAATCCATTATTAGGTAAAGATTGCTCTCGTCTTGAAAGGCAAAGTGAAGTTTAGTAAACCAGTCACGCGATCCGTGCAGTAAAATATCCCTTTCTTCACGATAACATGCAGTCTGTATAATAAATCAATTATGGCTTTCATTTTGATAACTATTGTCAATTAATTAAATTTGAAACAATTGTGATTAACACAAACCTCAGCTCTCTTAAGCATTTCAAGTTTGCTCAATGTTTTCATAGCATAGACGTTACCATTGCTTTTGGCCTATTATTTAATGAACAAAAGAAACAAACTTTGAAAACAAGTTTATTGATTACCATATACTTTAGTGCTGGCAATTAATTATGTTTTTAAGAAGTTCTCCTTTTAAGTGATTGAATGAACTTTTTTATTAATAAAAATAGACAAACCTTGACGAGAGCCACCTGACCAAAAGCTCCTCTCCCTATCACTTTCAACTGCTCGAAGTCATTGCATTTTAATTGCAATTCACATATTCTCTCTATTAAAGGCTTCACAAATTCGCAAAACTTCTGCTGTTGTTTATTACGAGTCGTATTTGCGTTTCTATTAAATTAATTACAATTATAATTAATATTTTCATTAATACAATGTTAAGACATTTCATAACTGATTGCATAATAACTTATGAATAGATTATGACATATATTAAGACAAAACTTCTTTCAAAACTAGTCATAAATCACAAAGTATTTGAGAATATATTATAAACAAAGTATTGTTGAGTTTATCATATCTGCGGTATTTATAGGACATGTTTATTGATATTTAGATTACTGTTAGTCTAATACATAATATGGTATTATATAAAAGATGTAAACCTTTGACATTCATTATAGATAGCAATGAGAACATCACACAAAAGCTCGCAATTAATTGATTTTCCGTCGAAAAGTGTGGGTCCGATCGATAGCAATGATTCCAATTGTTTGAACCGATCTTCAAGTGATAACTTGCTGTCACTTGAAGATGACTTTGGGCTCAATTGTTTGCCAAACAAATGAGACATTTTTGCGATTTATGATAATTGATGTAAAAATTATTGAAAAAACCAATAATTTATTAATTCATTGATAGAAATAAATTGAATATAATCTCAAATTCAATAAACAATAAAAATCACATTTTTTTTATATTAAAAATCAATAATTTTTAGTTTCAAACAAATTATTGTAAATTATTTTCATTTTTGTTATTAATTGTAATAAATATTTGATAAATATGTGCGCAATTGGTTTCTCACTATTTTAAAGCTTGACTTAATTATTACATAAGTTTATTACGAATTTTGGTATTTATTAGACTTTTAAACATTTTATTATTACATCAAAATCGGCACAAATGTAATCAATGTAATGATAGCACTAATACATGAAAACTGTATTCATATTAAACTATTAATAACTTATATAATATCAATATATTATAGGAGTAAAGCTTTTTTTGTTGTTATTTCACTGCTTCGACATATTTTGCATTTAATTATTCAATTCGTAGAAATAACGTCACAATAATTGTGTTGTGTATCAAATCATATCATTATTAATATAACTTAATTTCGTTACAACACAAACACAATAATTCTCTATCAAAATAAGGGTAACTCATAAGTGTAGACGTTATTTATCATAAATTGAATTCATATATCTGTGACTCAGAGACTGTGACTCTTCCCTATTCTGTATGTCTTCTAATGTCCAAAAATTACGCCACTTTTATTGCAATTATTTTACATATATTTAGTGATAGAAAGAGAGACATAATTGACGAGTGAAACGGTCGAACATATTATACAATAAATAGTTACTATTTTTTCGTTGGTATTGTTTATAAAGCGATTTAAGTGTTGTTTGGCTTTTGATAATTTGATTTAAACTAATATTATATTTATTGTAAACATTGAAATAATGTGAGATATGGTTCACGTACAGAAAGGAGTGCTCATTGAATGTGATCCACAAATGAGACAATTTCTGTTACATTTGGACGAAACGAATGCTTTGGGAACACGTTTTATATTACAAGACTTGGACGCAAACCATCTCTTCGTCTCGAGTGATATAATCGAAAAACTAAAGAACTCAATCGACGACCTCATGGATCAGATCTCTTTTGTTGACGTGAATTAAATGAATTAAAAGTAATTTATTAATAAATATTTGATTTGAACTGTTTTTGAATTGTATTTGAATTTGTATTATAATTAAAAACAAATGAAAGACAATATGAATAATATGAATAAAATGAGTGCAAAACTAAACAAAAGCGTTGCATCGAATCGTCATTCACTACAACGACAACAGTATCGTGTTCTGGACGACAGCGCACGAAAGCGTCGAAACCGATACCAATTGGAACAGTTGGAGAGAGACAACAGTCATGACGACCCGCACGCAAACCTAGTTATGCACAAAAAGGCCCCGAAATTTGAAGACAACACCAAATCAAATAACAACAGTTCCGGCTCTTCACTGAAGAGACACCCTTTGCCTCGGTCTCGAATGCTTACGCTCTCGAACCTTATCGAAGAGGACGCCAAGACTGACGAACCCAACTATATCTCTGTCACCACTCGTTCACCTAATTATGACAATGATATTAATGATAATAAGATGTCTTTTATTCCTAAACGACATTTCTGTAGTGTTTGTGGATTTGTCTGCAACTATACGTGTGTCAGCTGTGGAATGCGTTACTGTTGTGTCAATTGCTTTAACACACATCGAGACACACGATGTCACAAATGGACCGCTTAAGCAATGAAGACATTTGTCTCATTTTGATTATTATTTCATTTCTTTCTTGTATTCATTTTAATTAAATTGTCAAACAATACAATGTTATCTTAATTTGTATCTCATATTCTTCAATATTAAGTCAATTTTAGTTTTAATTCAATTAAAAATAACTTTGAAAGGAGTTTAATTCAATTAATTAAAAGCTTAATATTTTATAAAAAAATAAATAAAAAAATAAAAATGCCTTAAATTTTGACAAACTTTACTCAGAATTGAACTTCAGATTTAATTTAATTTAATACTAAATTAATTAATACTTAAAACTTAAATTACAAACAGTTTAATGTGAGAACACGAGGCAGGGGTCGGTCGGGTCATAAAAGTCTGGTTTAAAATAAACGTAAATATGACGTCATTTATGACATTTATTTTGATAAACATTTGAAATCAATTTGAAAATTAAAAACATTAATAATATATATATTAATATATAAACTAAAGAAAAGTTAAGTTTGAGTTTTATTATAAGAATGAAGTAAGTATTGAGTCATTTGTTGACAGGTTTGATATGAATACAGAAATACGGATACAATAGTAATGAATTTGACATAACTTTAGGATAAATATCGACGGTTTGAATGTGTACTTCCCGTACAATTACATATATCCGGAGCAGTACTCATATATGCAGGAATTGAAGAAATGTCTGGACGCTAAAGGACACGGAGTTCTTGAGATGCCTTCGGGAACGGGTAAAACGATATCACTGTTGGCACTGATAGTTGCGTATCAAAGAGAGAGACCGAACATAATCTCGAAACTGATTTATTGCTCGCGAACAGTGCCTGAAATTGAAAAAGTGATCGAAGAGTTGAGAAAATTGAATGATTATTACGAGAGTCTGTTGGCTGAGAGCGGAGACAAAAACAGTTTCGTTGGTTTGTGTTTGACGTCCAGAAAAAATCTATGCATTCATCCGATGATTAGCAAAGAAAGAGATGGAAAAGTAATTGACGGAAAATGTTTCACTTTAACCGCTTCTTACAGACGAGCAATCGCTAAAACAGAACAAAACCCTTCAGATCAGTGCTCTTTTTACGAGAACTTTGATACCAAGGGAAGAGAGTTTCCGTTACCGAACGGTATTTACAGTATCGATGATCTGAAAGCTTACGGTCGCACAAAGGGCTGGTGTCCGTACTTTTTAGCGCGATATGCAATAACACACGCGAATGTTGTGGTTTACAGTTATCACTATCTTCTTGACCCTAAAATTGCTGAATTAGTTTCGAAAGAGTTCTCAAAGAATTCAGTGGTTGTCTTCGATGAGGCGCATAATATCGATAACGTATGCATCGAATCCATGAGTGTCACTGTCAATAAGAGACTTATAGACAAATGTCAGACCAATATCTCATCACTACAGCAGACCATTAAAGATATTAAAGAAGTGGACGAAAAGAAGTTACGATCAGAATATCAGAAACTAGTCGATGGTCTTCGAGATGCAAGCATAGCTCGAGAGACGGATCAATTCTTAGCTAATCCTGTATTACCCGATGATATCCTACAGGAGGCCATTCCTGGAAATATTAGAAATGCAGAGCATTTTGTAGTGTTTTTGAAACGACTGCTCGAATACGTGAAATCGAGACTTCGTGTGCAACACGTGTGTCAGGAAAGTCCGGCAGCATTTTTGAAAGATATCGCCACAAAAGTTTGTATCGAAAGAAAGCCCTTAAGGTTTTGCGCAGAAAGACTGCGATCATTAATACGTACACTAGAAGTGAATGACATTACAGATTTCACTCCACTGACTCTTTTGTGTAATTTTGCGACTTTGGTCAGCACTTATACGAAAGGGTTTACATTATTAATCGAACCTTTTGATGACAGAACGCCCACTATTTTGAACCCAATACTCCACTTCAGTTGTATGGACGCTTCGATCGCTATAAAGCCTGTATTTGAAAGATTCCAGTCTGTAATCATCACATCCGGAACTTTATCTCCATTAGAAATGTATCCAAAAATACTTGATTTCAGGCCTGTTCTGGCGGTGTCTTTCACTATGACGTTATCGCGTCAATGCATTTGTCCGATGATTGTGACCAAAGGTAACGATCAGGTGGCGGTCACTTCAAAGTTTGAAAGTAGAAACGATATGGCAGTGATTCGTAATTATGGCAATCTATTGGTAGAGATGTCGTCTATAGTACCCGATGGTGTGGTTTGCTTTTTCACAAGTTATCTCTATATGGAACAGATAGTCTCTTCTTGGTATGAACAGGGAATCATTGATTCCATCCAAAGAAATAAATTGCTATTTATTGAAACACAAGACGCCGCAGAAACAAGTTTAGCGCTTTATAACTATGTGAAGGCCTGCGAGAATGGTCGCGGGGCTGTACTTCTGTCTGTGGCCAGAGGTAAGGTCTCTGAGGGTATCGATTTTGATCATCATTTGGGTCGATGTGTTATTATGTTTGGAATACCTTTTGTTTACACGCAATCACGTATTCTAAAGGCGAGACTCGAATACCTTCGAGACCAGTTCCAGATTCGTGAAAATGATTTTCTAACTTTTGACGCCATGAGACACGCGGCTCAATGTGTCGGAAGAGCCGTCAGAGGGAAAACTGACTATGGAATTATGTGCTTCGCAGATAAGGTAAAAAGTTTATTGCGTTCGATGTAATGCTCATTTGTTTTGCGTTCATTTAATAGCGATTCGCACGAGCGGACAAACTCAAAAAGCTTCCCAAATGGATTCAGGAACACCTCAAAGAATCAGTTCTTAACCTCAGCATTGAAGAGGCCGTTCAAATCTCAAAACGATTTTTAAGACAAATGGCTCAGCCGTTTACGAGAGTGAATAAAATTTGTTTATTAAATATATGAAAATTGTTACATTTTTGCGAAAAATAAAATTTCATTATGTTTTTTGTATTTATAGGACGATCAGTTGGGAGTCTCTTTATTAAGTTTGGATCAATTAGAAAATGAAGAAATTCAAACTAAAATAGCAGCTCGAGTGCAAAATGGATAATCAGAGTATACTTTTATTATGTTTTATACCAATAAACGATAATTTTAAGTGAAATGAGGTTTATTTGCGTTTTTTGAGAGCAGAGTCATTCATAAATTCCAAATCGTTGGCGTCTTTTACGATTTGATTAATGTTTTGCTTAACATATTCATTGAGAGAATCAATGTATTGAC
>JAUJYT010001471.1:0-11482 GCA_033996565.1 Nanhermannia nana
TATTACTGATTCAGATAATACTAATTTATGACCGATAAAAGTTTATAAAGTTTTGCAAAACTGGTATCAACTCAATAGTTATTTATGTAAATCTTAGATTTAATACATATTCATTTTTTTATCGGTTCTTTAAGAATATTTGACGTATTATTTCCAGAATATGATGGTTTGCATTGAAATGTAATTCATAACTAACTCATAATCTTTCATTAATTGACTGTTGATATGAAAAAATAGAACCAAATTTACATTACAATCAATTATAGGTAGTGTTAATAGACTATATAAAAGGATCAAAGGATAAAGAAATAAAAAGCTTGAGGCGCATCACAACTTACTTATAATATCCTCGACAATGATACAATTTTTTCAAATGAGAAATATTTCTAAACTCTTAAGTCAAGTTAAGTTGAGCCGTAAGTATGGCATCCGCTCTCACTAGTTGTGCATTAGTGGCACTTCTTAACAAAAATCTAATATATGATAGTCTATGGTTCAATTGTTACATTAATGGAATGATCGCATTCAATACAATTGAAACTATTGTAGTCCTCTCTCCTTTTCTCGGATTTACTCATTTCGAGTGTTTCTGTTCCTTTCCTTTTGTTTTGCTGACAATTGAAGCGAAAAATGCGACTTTACTTTCGCTTTCTATCAATATTTGATACCATAACCAAAATTCGCAAAGCAATGAATTTTCATCATCTTATTCTTCTATTATGGAAATAGAGCTAATATTATAAACATCTAAAGACATCTTTCTTGATATACTCATAAACTTACCATAAATACGCATAAATGTAGAGTTCATTAAACTCTAACAATCATTGATAAGAAACACAGTAAAAAATATGCGCAATAATAAAGTAATCCTCTTGTGCTCTGCCAACAGAACGCCTAACAAATAGATAAACTGTAATATCATTGATTATAAAACATACTTGAGTTACACTTGAAAATAAGCTTAGAGTAAATGCTTTTCAAAAATAGCTTAGTTGGAGATATACGTGCCGTTGTCCAGAAAAGTTTCTCCACTTTTTTGTTTGAAACAACAACGAGTTGGCACTTAAGTGATTCCCATTGGGCTCCCATTGGGCTCTTTGCCTGATTATAAACGTTGTATAGTCCGAGTCACTCGTGTATGCAAAAGCGTTTTGACACTGAACTGCACTAAAGTGATAAAAGCTTATACGTCTATAAAGTTATGTTCTTATATAAGTTGAGATTTACTTATTTGTTAGAAAAGCATATGCTTTGTCACTCAGTTATGCATGTTTTAGATTTATCTATAGCTGAAATTCTATATTCATATACAAACACACGAGACTTACATAGAGGGATACCAACACATACCAAGGCATATGTGAAACGTTTGGATATGTTGGCTCTGCAATCATTTTGCCATCAAGAAAATGCAGCCATCGATCGCTTACAAGTCGAACGGCTAAAGTTGGGCAGAAAAAAATATTTGTGCCATAGATTAGACTTTTGGTGGCTCTGAGCGTACAATATGTTTGCCTTAAATGTTACAATTGAAGAAGAAAACGAGTTCTCTAACGTTTTATACTTTTAGTAGAATATTGAGGAGAGACTGTCGACATGTGTTGTTTTCTCTTACTTTTGTAATATCACTGCCGGTGTCATACATTTTATTTGTTTCGTACTTTTCATTCAAAAATGTTATTTTATGGCTAACACTGTGTGGAGAGAAAGGAAACTATTTTTATTTTATTTTTCTCTTGACTTTACAGCAGAGCTCAACTACAAGAATAAAATATATCAAAAATAAAATGAGTTTTGCTAACAACTAATCAGAGGTGTATTGAAACAAAGTGCTATTGCAAGCGTTTTTCTAACGTCTCTGAATTCATTGGTATAGTGTTTTATTAAAGGTCTCACTGATTACACTCACTTAGTATTATGCAATGACTGCTATATTTCAATCACCCAAATGTGTCCCATTCTATATCAATGGCACAAATCTCTCTATTCTTTTCCATAGCTTTTGCTCATTTTATTTGCCTGTAATGCCATTTGCAGCACAAAACATACACCAACGCCAACTTCACACCAAACATAATACAACATTAGATATCATAGGAATCAGCAAAAGTTCTATTTCTTATGTCAGATATAAAGGTATCCAAAGAATTGGTTCACGCCTGGAAAAGTTTGCTATTATCGCAGCAGTAATACAGTGCACAGCATTACATAAGTTAACGCATATGTGTTTTTCTTCGCAGTATATGTTCAACTAAATCGGGCAAAGACTCGAGCTTTCCATAGTTGATTGTAAGCCTGATCGTTAACTTACAACATACTAACTCTCTTGAGTCTGTCAGCCCTCAGTTCAAAGACTGAATTCATTTTGACTGTAAAGAAGAATCAAATTCCACTCTAAGTTCTCGATATGTATAAAAAGACAATTCAGCTTCGATTGTTTGGTTTCAAATTAATTTGAATGTTTTGATTAGTTTAACAGTAAAATGTTTAAATTGTTTGAGTAACCAAAGTATTTTAGTAATTTTCTATTCCATATTTAATATTTTCTTCTAAATCATATGTACCCTAAGTTTTAGTATAAACTGCTGATTAAGGTTCATTTGTGAGCTTGAGCTTCAATTTTGATCAATTGAACAGCTCTTTCAATATACTTTACTTCTCTATTTGGAAAGCATTCTCTGCTTTTAAGCATTTAGCAACTATTCGGCCAATTAAGTGAAAGAGCAAAGTAATGTTTCTTCACAATAGTTTGCAATGATTTAGAATCAAAGCTGAATTCCTGGCAAATCTACCAAAAAGTTGTAATTCTTTAGTCCAAAGAGAATTCAGAATATCAATAGAAGACCTTTTAGAAAAGTAGTTGTATTTGTATTTAATATAAAATTGATAAATAGCTGTTTTTTGAATAATTTATTGCTATAAATACCAGAGTTAAGGTAATAACACTTCAATTTCTTAGTGAATGTAAAGCTAAATACTTAAAAGGTATGAAATTTAGGAGAAATTTCTGGTTTTATTTGCAAAGCAGCGGAGGAAATAAAAAATAAGTTATAGCACAACCATTACATAAAAGCGATTTTTTTACCAATCGAAGTAAATGTATAATAGCTGTAATGCGTGCTCACTCTGAGCCCTTTAGCATTACTGCAATTGATATTATCAGTATTGCTCCAATGCATTACTGACAGTGGCGAGTGTTTAAGGAAAAAACCGGTATCAAAGGGAAATAAGAGAGAAAGTTTGGATAGTGTGTGCGCCGCATGTGCAATACGACACTCAGCCCAGAGAGAAGTCATGGCAAAGTGGCTTTGAATAACATCACCACAAGACTCACATTCTGGGATCAGAAGCTGAACTGTAGAAAAGTAATTTTGTTTTAGCTTTAATTGTGTCCTAAACTTATTGCCCGCTTTATATTTGTGATGCACTACTACTAGTCATTAATGGCTTACTCGAGTTTTACTATTATATGTCTTTCTGTTCGTCTGTTTCAGTAGTCAATCATTTTTCAACATAAATTCACAAATCATGTACTGATAGTGTTTGTTCTTTGATTATTACCATTGTATAAGATAAACAATACGGAACTCAAATATAATGATATCGATAACACTATATTTGATATTCTGTAAACTTTGAAACGTCCTCTCTTTCGTACAAACATTTTCTAAATAAGTTTTGGTGCGATAATGATTTCTATAGATATTGGAAAGTTTGCTTTCATTGCATTAAATTATGTTTGATTTCAACATAGAATGCATCACAAAATTTCAAACTTCATGAATAAAATGAACTGATTTTCTTTAATAAAGTTAATGTTATATATTTTGAAAGAGCAGAATATCACAGAATATATACAGAATATCAATAAATCTAACAGAAAAATATTTATTTAAGTGAATCTCTTAGAAACTGAAGAAGAAATGCAAAACAAATTTAAAGAGAGAATCATTACTGCATTTATACGTATAAGTCATCGATTTATTTAATGTTAGAAACATTTACTGACATAACTGCATATCGATTAAACTTAAATAACATGATAGTATACGTGATTTTATACTCCAATTATGCCAAACAGTATATTCATCAGATATAACCAATCTATAGGGTGTCCCATAAGTTCCTTAACTTATAAAAGTGCTTCATATTATTGCATCGCGTGTTCATAAAATACAATTAATTTGATGTATATATAAGTCAAATAAGTTCTGCAGTAATATTCAACACTTTAGTAAGTGAATGGGCTTAAGTAACGCCTTATGCAAATATCATATATTCATATTTTTCATTTTAATTTTAAATCTTCATTTATCCATATCAGGTGAATCCCTAACATCTAATTCAAGAGCCGTCAACACCTTAAGTATACTTTAAAACAATGCTAAGGTTATGGCATATGTTCAGTAAGCCTAAAGGGGTCCTTGTAGGGACCCGCCACCTCAGATTTTGAGTAAACAAAACTATCATATATACCTTGTCCCCAATTTGCTTAATATGCAACTGAAAATAATTGATTTGAAAATAATTTTTGAAATAAGTGTTGAAAAATTTACACTTAAATTATTTTTAAAATGATTTTCGCAAGAAAATGTTTTTCTTAAAAATTACCTTAGAAAGCTTATAAGATTGCACATCACCATGATAATTTTGGGGAAAAACTAAACAAATATTGGATGTAATTTTGATTATTAAAAAATTATCTTAGAAAATAGATGAGTTTGGCCTTAGTCTGGGACACATACTGGGTCATTTAGCAAATTAAAATCTCAATGGAACTAAACACACTGACTTAGCCAGCTATGGGACTAATTGGGCGATAGCCCTGAGATATTTCTGAATTTAAGTGTAGATCTGTAGCAATCTAAAATAATTGCCATTTTAATGTCTAGCCCCCAACCAAAATGCTACTCAATTAATTAGACATAAAAAATAGATAGAAAATATTTTTAGAATTTGAATTTATATTTCGTTTTTCTGATACAAAAGAAAGTGAAAAACAAAGAAAGACTTTCTGAACATTTTACTGATTAAGTTTAAAATGAAAATTTTTAATAATCATAAACAAGTCTGGTCTCAACCTTCTGGAAATAATTTGATTTGTAGTGACTTCAGCTTTGAGAAAAACAGCAGATCTTGTGTGAGATTTTATTAAATTTATAGCTCGACTGATTAGTCACACAAACGTCTTAAAAAAATATTTTTAACATATGAATAACACATTTTTAGTTGAATGACTTGAGTTGTGCCGCTCTTTGTTGAAAATGTTTCACACTTTTATTTAATTACAGATCGAAACACGAAAAACATATAAGACATTTACTAAAATATAACACATTAATGTTTGCTTTCATTTTTCAGTTCTATAAAGCAAAGCAAAGTAAAGCAGAATTAATGGATGGTAAATATGGGGATAAAAGAAGTAAATTCAATGAATGACAATAGGAATTATCAGTAGATATAATAAGTTAAAAGCAAAGCTTTAGAGAGCAAGTGATGGTTTTGATGATGAGATTGTGCCAATTGGCGTGAATGATGGCTAAAGTCGTAAAACGGGCAGAATTCTCAATAAACATAATGGTTGTGCTGATGAATGATGGCTAAAAAGCGACAATAATCACTATTATTGTTATTAAATGTGAGGCTCAAAGAAATATCAAGTAACAGAGAGCACACACTGTGAGCCTTGTGTGGCTGCTTAGCACTAGTATTAACTGTTAAGCCCACAAACCGGATAGAGATGGTTCTACTCTGTAGTCATCCTATACGGACCACAGCCAAAAACAAGGTCTATAGAGAGCCAACCGTTTGTCAGCGCTATTATAATAAAGTGAGTGTGTCCTCGACTGAAGGGAATGAGGGCTAAGACAGTTTATGTAACTTTAAGAGGAAAACTTTTTCTTCAGCACATTTCTGTCATATAAACAAATGAATAAATATATGACAAAGTATTTGTTTAACAAAATCAATTTTATTATCCGTGAGTTGATTTGGTAAATAACTGACTGAAAAAATAAAATGGATGTGTTTTGTTGTCTGAATAATTTATGATTGTCTGTTGTGTTAAAAAAACTTTCAAATTCCATATAAGTTAGTGAACGACAAACTATAAATAAAAAACTATTCAAACTATTCATTTCAAACTTGTATAATATTTAGTTTCAAGGATTTTTCAATCAAACTTTATCTCTATCATTGATCATGAAATATCTCAAAATCTTTGACAAGAATCTTATTATTATTGGGCGACATGAGGCTAACCATTTTGAGGGCTGTTTTGAGATATGGATTGTATTATAACGTACTGAACATAAGCGAAATTGTTGAATGGGTGAAATGTGCGCGAATGCACACACACTGCTATTCCCTGATTTCCATGAGGCATAACCATAGAGCACGGCAGGAAACAGTAGTGAAGAATAATCTTATGAGAAAAATATGGACATCTAAATAGCAAATGGTCTGACTCTAATGCTCTAAAACTAACGCTTTACTCAAGAAGAAGAAAAGCGTTGGCACCAAAACAGTCTACACTAGAATGCAAATAGAGAACAACTTTCAGCATAAAAATGAATCACTTGAGATGTAAAATAATAAAAGAAACTTTGTTTGATATGAAAGAAATATACATGAGATCTGAATCTAAGCCATTAAATGTATATAAGCTTGCAAACACTCAAAAAGATATTGCATATCGTTTGTCGGCTTTTAATGTAAGAGTTTATTTATAAATTTATATTACGTAATAAAATATATATAAATACTAAACCATAAGTTTAATGTCTAATGATTGAGTGCAGTATACAGTGCATTCCCATAATAATCAATTAGAATCAAGTTGTCTGATGGCATCAGTCATAATACACCATTATATGATGGGAAAAAATTTCTTACTTAAAAAAATGTTTTCTAAGATTATGAAAAGCTTATTCATAATTATGCGCAGATTCATAAACTTGTATTTATAAAACTGAGTTTAAATCCAAATTAAATAAATTTATGCAAAAATTTTAAGCATACTAGAGCTGTCTAAATATTGAATTATTATTTATATACTTAAAATACTATCTGTATTACTATAATACACATAACTTATATAAGTTAATTATAGTGTAACTCAATATAAAAGATTCATTTTTGGAGACGTAGTGCAAGGATAGTATATTTTTCATGCAAAATGGGTTTAGGGTTTAGCGTTTGGGCTGAAATAAAAGATTTAGAGTGAATCGACTTGTTATAGCAATACAAACAATGGCACTTCGGGACAATACGGTTTAACAATACGGATATTAGTTTTAGGTAACAGTGGCGTAAAGTAAAGCTGATATAATATTTTTGGTGACTCACTGGATTCAAAGAGGGGATATAATATCCATCGTATACCCGTAGTGTAAAAATATATGTGCGAGCGCTAGTGGCTCAAAAACTCTTAGCTAAATCGTATGAGTGCCAGATGCTAAATGCTTGATGGCTTCATGGGCTTCGTGGGCTTCATGCATATAAAATAGAGTGCGTTTGGCAATAAGTTAGCATATATTCTGTTTAGTGATGAGACAGATCTACAAACTACAAATACTGATGAACTCTCTTAACTCACACTTCATAAATAGACAAGAATTTATTTCTAATGTCTGATTAAAAATATCCGTTTTTAAAACCAATGCTAGTTATCATACTTCTAATAATAATATTTAGGTTCATGTCTATGCTTATTATATATAAAAAATGTTTGTTTAAAGCTTTCTTTATTTGCAATAATTTTTTTGATTAATGACTAAATTATACTCAAAATTATAGATCGAGTCTATTGGGAGGGAAAGAATAGTTTCTTTTTCTCTCAATGAAATGGAAACAATTTTTTCATTAAGTGTTCACGAATTCGGATTATAAGTGCTTGAATGCAATCAATGAGTCGGCAGAACGCACGACAAACTTTGATCTTCAATTCCGACACTTTGTTTGTTGAGTGCATTACGCGTTTTATTTAAATTTAGTTTCTATTTTGCCCCTCAAATAAATTTATAGCAATCCCACTATATTTCAAGCTGAGTAAGAGATTGAATTGGATTGACATGAATGTTGTTGAGCTAATGGCACAAGAAATATCACTTTTTTGCACCACTCACTCCTCTATGTAGTAAATTAAACGCTTTGGTATTTAGAATCTCTTGTGAGAGTGGAGTGTTTAGTCCGAATCGCAATATTGGCTATAATTGCAACTCTTGTCACTTATGAATCACTATTTAATACACTTTTTCCTGCTTATAGTGAACCTATCTCTACAGCAAAAGTACTGAAATAACAGGGATTGGCTATAAAAGTGCTCATTTTCTAAAGAAATGAGTTTTCTGTTCAGAATAAAGTGTTTACCGTAAGCTTTCGTTATTCACTATAAACTGGAATAAGTGTATGTATAGTAAAATCATTCTATTATTCACTAATTCATAAAAGCAAAAGTTTAAGTGAGTTCTTAAAACGGAAATTCACTGTATTGGCAAAAAGGGAGAGTTTTAATAGAGTAAAATAGTAATTAAGTTTATTTAAGGGGTTGAAGCGTTAAATAGAGAAATAGTTGGTTTTTGTAAATTTAATTGTCAACTGTCATATCCCTATATTTATCTTGTATTAATCGAACTCATATTCCTATTATTCGTAACGTATAACAGATATATTGTATATTATTTTATTATTAATAGGCATTGTGCCAAAGCTTAACTGACAGGAAATTGTTTATTTAGGAAAGAAGGCACACATTATGCAGATCTCCATTGTTAATGTTTCTTTTAAGAAGTATTTAAGTATTGTGGACTTGTATACACAGCCAATTTTGTGTATGTGTGGGCTCGGAATCTTCCCGAGTAAGTTACTTCACCTAAATCTAGAATATCTCTTAAATTTATTACAGTTTTGTTCTCAGATTATCACAAGATATATGTCTGTCCAACAATACATTAATCATGTCTACAGTTATGAATAAAATAATTAATAATTAATACTTAATGTAAGAAATTTTGCTCCTGTGCTATAAATAAAGTTTATTTTGTCAAAAACATGTTTTATGATACTGTTCGCTTATCTCAGTTTAAATTTTGAAAAATTTTTCTTTAATAAGTATTTTTCCACCGGTAACTATAATTGGTTTATCTTACAGATCAACTGCTCAACTGCTATGGTATTCAAAGACCTGAGAATAACAGAATTCAAACCTAACCCAACTTTGCTTATCTTTTCTTTAAATAGGAGAATAAGAAAAGAAAAGAAAAGGTCAGACCATACAAATGGCAATCTAAAGCAGACTGTGAAGACCTAACCCACAGTCAATTTATAGTTTACTGTTCTTCTTCTAATACGTTAACAAATCTATGCAAACACAGTATACCAGCTTTAAAAAAGATAAAACACATCATTTAAGATCTAAGTTCACGTGTATTTTGACTGTAAAAGAATGAGCAAACTTTAGATAACACAATAGTTGAAGTTTAGAGAGAGAAAAGTTTAACAAATTCAACAATATTTGAACAAAAAATAGTCAAAATAACAATACAGTGTTTGCATTGAAAAATATTGGCAAATGACATGTTGCAGAATATTTGCCACACAAGCTTCAAAAGAAAAAGTAACAAATTATACATAGAGGACATGCACACACATATATATTTGCACAGGAAGTAGTGCTTAGTGTCTATATGTTCTATGAAAAAATTGAATAATGCACCGCAGAATCGGTAATTATTTGTTAACAATACTCTACTTTGATACGAGTTTTAAATCTTTCTTTGAAAAGGTATTTCATCTCCCACTTCGCCAGTGGAAACTCACTGACATTTGAGTAAATAAAAGAGGGTATTTGTTTAAAATATTATGAGATATTAATGTTTCTACTTATAAAACAGGCCTCGAATTTACAAAAATGAATATATTTTATAAAACGATTGAATGTTGTTCTGTAATATTATCGAACAATAGGCAAAATTGGTAAACAGCACATAAATTTTTACCTCTAGAAAGTTGAGTCTCATATAGTCAGATGGGGAGTGATATTATATTGCAGTTACTTCTATCCATTCAAATGTAATGTGAGCTCTAAAGCTTTATACTTAAAGATAATGCTAGTATTTTGCGACCATACGTGACCTGACTGTCCTCAGGAGGACAACATGTAATCGTGATCAGTATATATATATCTACAGTACATATATATATATCTTATAGTGAATAAAAAAATGAGAAAATTCAATGAGACAAACCTGTTAGAGTGCATTTAGATAAAGATTGCTATAATAGTCGTGTTAAAGTTTAGACGATATGATAAGCATAAATATTTGTGAGACCTCTTTATTAATGACAGTCGACTTTTGTGACATGAGTCTTATTATTAATGAATTAATTTTGACTTTGAGATGATTTTTATGAATGCTCAAAATGATTCGACAGGATATTTTAAATGCACACAATGGGAGAGATACAGAAAAATCATTACGAGAAATAAATGTGAGATAAAACTTGAGACACAAGTGTGCGTTTGTGTGCTTACGCCTAAAGCATTTTTCCCAAAAATACGGTCTACTTTCTGCTTTTCATTAAATAATATTTAATCATTAATTTTAAGTGTTAATGAAGTGATAATTTATCCAAAAGTTACCCCTAAGATGAGAACAAAAATATTTATTTTAATACATATTTAGAGTGAATTTTAGGCCTAAAAAATATCTACAGAAATAGGGAATAAGCTGCCAATTAATTATACCACAAGTGCAGAGTAAAGTCGTATCTATCATATGAAGGGTGTAACATCCGCACCCACTGATGTACTAGAAATGGAAATGTCATTGATTGTAATATGGCATCAGAATCATCATCGAAGTGTATTCTGCACTCATTCGACCTCAAAAGGCACAATATATGAAACTTTTTGATAGTTTGATGTTATGCACGATTTATGCATACATTTTGTGCCTTAAGCTAAAATAGCAAGACTTAGTTACACAGTACAGACAAATCAAAAAAAGGAAACTCAATCAAAGCTACAGACATACTCACTATCAAACTCTTCTTTTCTGTAAAATATGTCCTCTATTTCCTCATTTCCTCGATATTTAAGTGAAGAATTTTAAAAAATTAATTATTAAAAAATTGATATTATATTTATTTATTCATATTTTTGCCAAACTCACAGTTTGAGCTCTTTTTACGTTAAGATTTTGCCTGAATAATAACCAAAACACTAAATATTTCTCAATTTAAACGGTTACACATAAATTCTCAACTATCTTACTTTAAATCTTTTTAATTTTGAGGAAAATTCTAATTTCAAACAGAATAAAATAAAATTTTAGTTCACAGTCAGAAACAACTCATGAATTACTGAACGTATACACGAACATAATAATTGATTTAATATCTGTTAAATATAAGGTATTAAATATATACTGTACTGAAAATAATAATAGTAGTGTTCATTTTAATGAACTAAAACTTG
>JAUJYT010001472.1:0-11477 GCA_033996565.1 Nanhermannia nana
TTTTTTATTTCAATAATTAACACAATAATAATACAAAAACAAGGGAAAGTATACAGTCTATGACTGTTTACAAAGCGCGATCCAAATGTATTTTTGCCACTTTTTGATATCTCTAACCGTTCCCATATTAGAGCATTAGTATCGGTAGTTTTCCGTCGGTAACTTGGCCACTGGACACAGACTTTTGTCGTCATTTTAGAGATTCTCAGGGACACTGATTATGATTATGAAATCAGTTTTTTAATAGCTCTTACCGTTTTCGAGATCTATTTGGCGACAGACAGACAGACAGAACAAATCTATAAGCGCTCTTTTGGATCGCGCCAAAAATTTTCGCCATTGACAGGTATTATACATATTAGAAGTGAAACTTTACTCAGATTATTTAATCCGGAATTAAAGAGAAACCTTAACCCTGTCCAAACCCGAATCTTAAAGGCTGTCTACACTGTTAACAGTTTGCCTTCCCTATCCTACGTAG
The DNA here is from genome assembly GCA_033996565.1 of Nanhermannia nana. Classification (NCBI taxonomy): domain Eukaryota; kingdom Metazoa; phylum Arthropoda; class Arachnida; order Sarcoptiformes; family Nanhermanniidae; genus Nanhermannia; species Nanhermannia nana. The sequence continues at coordinate 482 of JAUJYT010001472.1, forward strand.
GGAAGCAAAACCCATAGTGTAGACACATCTCTACTTTGCCTACCCTTTATTTTGCTTCCCTACGTAGGGAAGCGTTGCCCTAAATGCTAGTGTAGACAACAATTACTTCCCTACGCTTAAAATATAATGAAGAGGCACAACCCGCGTTACGCCTCTAATACATATATAATATTATGATGTTAGTAAATGTATTCTTTAAATTATAAGTTTAAAAATTAAGGTATTTAATCATTCATTAATTTAATCGGTAAATAAATCGATATTAAAAGTGGTGTAATTTTAATTGAAAAATCAAATTTTTTATTTATTTATTAATTTTTAATTTAAAGATAATTAAACTGATTCCTGTATTTGATTGATTCCAACTGAGAATAATGATTATTTTGATTAACATCAAAGAAATACGTCAAACCGAAAATACATACGTACCTGTATTACTGTATGATATGCACAATGTATTGTACTATTAATCAGATGTATGGTTTGCCAACACAATAAATGATTGGAAAATACATTTGTTTAATGCTAAAACATATTCACCAATAGTTTAACATGTGATTCGGTGCATATCACATAATTTTATTTAATAAAACATTTTAAATTCAAATTAATATGGTGTACAGTATAGTCACTGTTAACCTTATGGCTTGTTTTGTCAAAATGTGAAGTCAAACTTCAAATGCATGCGAAGTACGACATGGGAGAAACACATACCAAATGGAAGAAACCTAACCTAACCTAACAAAACCAAAACTCAACAAAATTAACTTTAACATAACCCTAAACTTGTGTAACTATTACAAGTTTTTCTAGTGATTTAACAAAAGAATATTCCCTTTCACTCAAATGAAAATACCATTACTTGATTTTTTTAATAATCAAAATTGAGACCACTGTTGAAAAATTTTGATATTTTGGTCTTAAGTTTTAGAAGTACAAAAAATGAAGAAATATAAGTTAAATTAAAATATAAGCCCAACTTTTGAAACAAACCAATAAATAGAATTACTCTATTTTATCTCATATTATTCTATTAGATTCTTTTTAACCCAATCCTTTAGATTCTATTAGAACCTAATTCTTTAGAACCTAATCCGAATCTATTAGATTCTTTTGATCCGTATGTTTATCATTATTATTAATCCAGATTTTAATTTAAGTAAAATGGATATCAAATGGTAAGAAACAAATGACTGACTCATGAAACAGTCTGTTCAGTCAAATATTAAGTAAATTTTATTAACTTTTTATAACTTTTAATTGTTATAAACACTAATAACTATTAGTATTCGTCAATAGGTTGAGAAATATAGATATTTATTTATTTACTGCAAAATTAATTGAAAATTGGTTATTTTTAATCATTTATTTGTAGAGAAGGGCTGACCCGTAGTGGGGTTTGAGGCCACATATCAATATAGATTCTATATTATAGAATATTCCTGTTGTACAATTCATAAGCATTTGGAATATGTGCTCAAAAATTACTGTTTAGTTATCAGCATCTCTTTCATTGATCAATATTTCAATTGTTTATATAATAGCATTCGTAAAATATTTACTAAAATTACATTATTGACAGACTATTATAAAACTTTTTACTATTTATCGATATTGAGTGAGACTTTGAGAACTCTTCAAATTGTTTCATATCTTATAAATATTTCACTTAATTGTTCATCAAATTAAAGCTAAATTTTTTTAAATCAAAATCATCGGAATTTTTAAGCAAAACAGAAAAAATTGAAATTATATTTTTTATTATTATAGTATTTTTAGTTTTTTTTATAAGACTTGAATGTTTAGCACACAATACAGTATATGCCATACCCGCATAGCTTTTCAGAAAAACAAATTGAGACGAGGCATACAATTTCGCAAAACTTTAAAAAATTAAAGAGGGAATAAAATAAGGAGCAGTTTTTTCTTACAATTTTTGGGGGTGGGGGTGGGTGTTAACACGTACACAAACCTATGACTTTTGAACGTATATTTGTGTTGCAGGTAATATAGTGGTACAAGTCAAACAATTACTTAACGTATTATATGAGAGTAGACTCTACTGTACATATTTATTATAAAGTGTTTCTAATATATTAAATACCGGTATCGATACACGTGTTGTAATTGTTTTATAACAATTATTATTTGATTCTTAGTCCCGAATCGACAGCTGTTTTAAGTCTAGAGTGGAATCCATTTGTCTCTGAATTGTCGATAATATTGTATTAAAAGATATACAATAATAACAATCAACGAAATGACCATCAATTACAAGACAACAGACTTCTGGTCGCGACTTATATCGGACGATAAGAAGGACAACCTCATAAAGATAACAGTCTTATTATTAGCCGCTATTCTTTGTATGTATTCATTATTCACATATTTATTAAACTATAATTCAAATGAAATCCCTTTTTAGTTAACCATTAGATTGAAAATCACTTCTGTTTTGATTTAAATGTATTTAAACTAATCATAAATTAGTTGGGTTTTGACATCTGAAGAGTGGAATAGATTTAAATGACTTATTGATTATGGTCTCAAAGTTGACACTTTTAATACATTTTGTCCGACAAAAGCATACAATACATTGAATAATAACCTTTTGCTGAGTTTATGTTTTAAATAACTTTGTTTTAAATTATTTCTTAAGTAAATATCAGTTAAACTATAGAAGAATTAAAATCTAATTGAATGCACTTTTGACAGCATTTTCTTGTCGTTTGTTTTCTGTGTTACGGTTCGAGAGTGTGATCCATGAGTTCGATCCATACTTTAATTATCGGACAACAAGATATTTGACCGAAGAAGGCTTTTATAACTTCCACAATTGGTTTGACGACAGGGCGTGGTATCCTTTGGGGCGTATAATCGGTGGCACAATATATCCCGGACTTATGGTGACTTCGGCCGCTTTTTACCACGCCTTACAGTACATTAATATTCCGATTGATATTCGAAATGTATGTGTATTTCTGGCGCCACTCTTCTCAAGCTTCACAACAATTGTCACATATTTGTTGACAAAAGAGCTGAGCGATGACGCATCAGGTCTTGTGGCCGCTGCCATGATATCTATAGTTCCCGGATATATATCACGATCAGTGGCCGGTTCTTATGATAACGAAGGAATAGCAATATTTTGTATGCTTTTAACTTATTATTTATGGATCAAATCTGTGAAAAGCGGTTCAGTCTATTGGTCGGCGTTATGCGCTTTGGCCTACTTTTATATGGTCTCTTCATGGGGTGGATATGTGTTTCTCATCAACTTAATACCTCTTCATGTGTTGGCACTTATGTTCACCGGAAGGTTTAGTCATCGCATTTACATCGCATACTCTAGTGTAGGCATTATTTGTAAAATTCATATATTTTTAATTTATTAATTCAATTCAACTTCAATACAATTGTCTTATAAAAGGTGTACTGTTTGGGTACTCTATTATCGATGCAAATCCCGTTCGTTGGTTTCCAACCAGTCCAGTCGAGTGAACATATGGCCGCTTTCGGGGTTTTCGGTTTGTGCCAACTCTACGCTCTCAGTGAATATATTAAATCAAAATTAACAAAAGAATATTACGATATATTGTTTCGATCTTTTGTTCTGTTGATTGGATTCATTGCATTGAGTGCTGGAATATTTTTATCTGTTATTGGAAGTGAGTTTAGACTAATTCTAATGAATAACTCAAATTAATATCTAAATTAATTGACTAATGATTACAGAGATATCTCCGTGGACGGGACGCTTCTATTCACTGCTCGATCCTTCTTATGCCAAAAATAATATTCCAATAAGTAAGTGATCTTCACAACTAAAATAGTTTTATCGTAATATTAAAATGGCTTATATGAGTAATCGGTTTATATGAAACATTTCAGTCGCGTCCGTATCTGAACATCAGCCAACTTCGTGGTCATCCTTTTATTTTGATTTACAATTACTGGTATTTCTATTTCCCGTTGGTCTATACTTCTGTTTCGCCAAACTAACCGACGCGAATATATTCATTATTCTCTACGGAGTGACAAGTATTTATTTTGCTGTGAGTTTCACTTATTATCTAAATTACAGTCAATTAAATCACCGAAAAATGTTTATTAAAGGGAGTTATGGTTCGTCTGATGTTAGTATTGGCACCTGTTATGTGTATCTTATCAGGAATCGGAATTTCAGCAATGCTTACACGATATTGTAAGCAATTGGATCCGACATCTACTGCCAGCTTATTATCTGCCAGCAGTTCAGTTGCCTCTAATGCTCACCCGCACAGCCATTCGCACAATCAAACGGTTACGACACAGCCCTCAGAGAAAAAGTTGAAGCGATACGAAAGCAATTTCGTGATGAAACACGAAGTCGCCTCGTTCTTCATCTTTGTGGCCACCGGTCTATTACTTGCGTACACCTATCACTGCATTTGGGTTACATCTGAAGCTTACTCTTCACCATCAATCGTATTGTCCGCTCGCAGTCATGACGGATCGCGTATTATTTTTGACGATTTCAGAGAAGCTTATTATTGGTTAAGACAAAACACTCCCGAAGACGCAAAAGTCATGTCATGGCATGTCTTGTCTTTCTTTCATTGATTGACTATTTATAAGAATATGAAACGGCATATAATAGCGTAAAATATAAAATTATTGCTTAATATTTTAGGTGGGATTATGGCTATCAAATCACAGCAATGGCTAATCGAACCATTTTAGTTGATAACAACACGTGGAATAATACACACATATCACGTGTTGGTCAAGCAATGGCTTCGCCTGAAGATAAGGCGTACGAAATAATGAGAGAATTAGATGTTAATTATGTTCTCGTCATTTTTGGCGGTTTAACCGGGTATTCATCTGACGATATAAACAAATTTTTATGGATGGTTAGGATTGGCGGCAGTACTGATCGCGGCAGTCATATCAAAGAGACTGATTATTATACTTCTTCGGGAGAGTTTAGAGTAGATCGCGAAGGGTCTCAAACTCTACTAAACTGTTTGATGTATAAAATGTCTTATTATAGATTTGGTTCTGTTTATACAGAAGGAGGTAATTAATTGTTATTAATTATCTATTTTTACAATATTTGAGCAAAATTTTTACTTTTATCATAAATTTTTAGGTAAACCTCCCGGTTATGATAGAGTCAGAGGCGCTGAAATCGGAAACAAAGACTTTGATTTGCAAGTGTTGGAAGAGGCGTACACTACAGAGCACTGGTTGGTCAGGATTTATAAAGTAAAAGATTTGCCGAACAGAGGCATTTAGTGAAATACATCGTTCACTAGTCTTTATTATAACATTATATTCTCATTAATAAGAATAATACCTAAAATTGTTTTATAAAAAATTATTTTTCATTAAGTCCGGGAATAATTGTGGCTTTTCTTAAATTATGTATAATTTAATAAATATTTTACACAATATTTGTTTATGATTTGCGAAAATATTCTAGAATTGAACGAATTTTATTTATAAAAATGCTTGACTTGTATTATAGAAGTGTTTTATGATCTGAGCGAATGAATTGAATGAATTGAATGAATTGAATGAATGAATGAATGCTCTAATGTTCAGATTCTTCATTTATTTCTTCGTCAATGTCTTCCTCATTGCTGTCACTTTTGTTTTGATCGTATTGTTCGTCAATCTTTTTAAGCAGTTTTTTATAGTCCTTGACTTTGATTTTCTTGGGAAGAATTTCTTGAAGAAAAGCCATTCGAGCATTAGAGTTGACCACAGATGACAAGTCATTGTAATCTAATTTTGATTTGTTTTTACTTTCATCGAAAGCGTCTTTTGCTAACTGACAGATAAATAGTTCCTATAATTAAAGCAAACATTAATTGGTCTCCAATTTGTGGCGACTCTTGTCTCATATTTGACAACATATGAACGCAAACAACAATTAATTAATTTTTGTGACAATCAGTTTAGTGTTAATGTACAGCAGATGTACAGTAATGAGTCCAATGCTGTTCAGCAATAATTCACTTCATATCAAACTGTTGAACACCTTTTGCGTTAACTACTTCTCAAACATGAGCCGAGAGTCGAGTCCTGTCTGTGCTGTTCATTATATATATAAATATTTATAAAAATTAATTGAAATTAAATGAAAACATAAATACAGCCGAGTGTGCGGTCAATGCGATCGCGTCCGGACTTATTGACGAGACATCGGGTGAAGACCTCATTATAGTACTGACTCGACTCAGAGGAAGTGTCGCCCAATTCTTCTTTGCTCTCGGCTTTGGTTTTGTTGAACTCATTCTTCTATTAAAATAATTGTAATTTAATTAATGTTTTGTTTATTTTTTTAAAATCAATGCAATTATTGCATGAATTAAACTAAAAATACCATAAATGTTTGCATTCATTCAGAACTTTTAGATCTTTTTAATACTATTACTCGTATGAGATTTGTATTCATAAAAAGTCCAAAATTACAAAAAATAAATTTTAATTATTTGAATCATTAGATAAGAGATGACTCTGTCGTCAAAATATATTTAAATTAATAACAGAGTTGTTTTGTAATCAATTATATCAATGTTTTAATTAATAAATATTTAATAATTTATTAAATTTATTAAATTTATTGTAATTTATAAAAGCATTGAATTAATAGCAAATTGAACTCAAATGAGAGTCATTTCATCGAATCGTTTGTTTGATTGTAAGTTTATTTCAATAATAATTGGAATCTATTATCAATTATTTAAATATTTATTGAAATAGTTTTCATTATTGATATTAAATATTATTAAATATTATTATTATTGTTATTATTGATAAACAAGTATTAAATGGTTTTTATGATTAATTGAAAGCAATCAAAAAGAATGGATTAATTCGTTTTCAGACAACAACTGCTGCACAACAGCCAACTCAACAAAAAGTAATTGAATTGATTTGAATTAATGTTAATATAATTGAATGTTAAATGAATTACAGACAAAGTTCGGTCCACTCAAAGACGAAGACAGAATATTCACGAATTTGTACGGAAGACATGACTGGAAACTGAAGGGCTCTCTCGCACGGGTTCTCACATTTGCTATGATTTGTCTTTAGTTTTGTTAAATAATATCATTTCATACGAATAGAAATCATATAAAATCAATTTGAATGCAAACAAACTAATTGTTAATTAAATGATTGAATGATAGGGCGATTGGTTTAAAACCAAAGAAATTCTTCTTAAGGGCGCCGATTGGATAATAAATGAGATAAAGTTATCGGGTCTAAGAGGTCGCGGTGGCGCTGGTTTTCCGACAGGTCTTAAATGGAGTTTTATGAGCAAACCTCCCGACGGAAGACCGAAGTATTTGGTGGTGAACGCAGACGAGGGAGAGCCGGGAACCTGTAAGGACAGGGAAATCATGCGTCACGACCCGCACAAACTGATTGAGGGCTGTCTTGTGGCCGGGCGTGCGATGGGAGCGGTGGCCGCGTATATCTATATCAGAGGCGAGTTCTATAACGAGGCCTCAAATCTTCAAATGGCTATCAGAGAGGCTTATGAGGCGGGACTTATTGGTAGAAATGCTTGTAATTCTGGCTATGATTTCGATGTGTTTGTACATAGAGGTGCCGGCGCTTACATTTGCGGCGAAGAGACGGCACTTATCGAATCAATTGAAGGAAAACAAGGAAAGCCACGACTGAAGCCTCCATTTCCGGCCGATATCGGAGTGTTTGGGTGTCCGACAACAGTATCTAATGTCGAGACAGTAGCTGTGGCGCCGACTATATGTCGACGCGGAGGCTCTTGGTTTGTGTCATTCGGCAGAACCAGAAACAGTGGCACTAAACTGTTCAATATCTCGGGTCACGTCAACAATCCCTGTACTGTAGAAGAAGAAATGTCAATACCATTGAAAGAATTAATTGAAAGACATTGCGGTGGAGTTACAGGCGGTTGGGATAACCTTCTCGGGGTAATACCTGGCGGGTCGTCCACTCCTATTCTGCCAAAGAGTGTTTGTGATACCGTTTTAATGGATTTCGACGCCTTAGTGGCCGCTCAATCAGGTCTGGGAACGGCTGCGCTTATAGTTATGAATAAACAAACGGATGTTATTAAAGCTATCGCGAGATTAATTACATTTTATGAACATGAAAGCTGTGGTCAGGTAAGCATCACATCATTGGTTCTTTGATTTTTGATTTACTGCATTCCGTAATAATTAATATGATTATGCTTTTAGTGCACTCCTTGTCGAGAAGGGGTCGGTTGGATGAATAGAATAATTTGGCGTTTCGTTGAAGGAAATGCAAAGGTCGATGAAATTGATATGCTTTACGAGATGAGTAAACAAATTGAAGGACACACTATCTGCGCTTTGGGAGATGGAGCCGCGTGGCCCGTACAGGTCACACACCATTCACTTTCTATTAGCAGAATTTCTTATTTCTATAACTATTTATTCTTTATTTAATTTACATTCTTTATATTCATTTGACAATAGGGTCTCATACGTCACTTCAGACCTCAAATCGAGTCACGTATAAAAGAATATAAAGAAAGCAAACAAAGAGAGGAAGCACTACAAAAGAAGGCCACTGGAAATGGTTAATGTTAAGTAATAATGTAATTGTTTTATTTCTTCCGCAAATCTAGACTTAGTTGTAAAAAATAATTTAAAACTAATAAATGAAGCGTTAATAAAGGTATACAGTAGTTGTTGTATAGCTTATTGTATAGCATTTTAATTCTTAGATTATTTTTGGTTTTTTAATTGACTGATTTGGGAAAACGCTGAGTTTGTTACTGTATATTGAATTAGATTTCAATAAATATAGTTTTCATTATTTACTTAATATTAAGTTCTAATACTTAATTATGTATTAATGTGGGATTCATTAAAACAACGAAACTCTAAATTCTTTGAATATACATTGATTTCATTATTTGACTATCCATTCGATTACTCGCAGTAATTAATTTGTGAGTTGAGATCAATTATAATTAGTTATTATCAATAAATTATTGGGCACTTATTCAAAGCTTAATTTTTTAGATTTCACTCACAATTTAGTCAAAAATCCAAACAAATAACCTTAAACTGTCTTAAAATTTATTTTCTGCTCATTTTTGAACCCCTTATAAGCAATTTGTTCGCAAATATTTACTTATAGTAAAAGTAAACTTACTGTTAATTATGATTTGAAATGCAAATACGAATATAAGTTAGCATTACTTCAATGTATTGAGTAATACTTAGTTATTTGATTAAGGATCCCAATTGTATGAGTGATTAGAGATTTCCCGATAATATTCAACTCATTTTCGTATATTAACCTATTTTTGTTATGAGATTCAAATATTGATCACTTTAGTAATGTCCTTAATGTCTGGTCAGCTCATAATCTTTTGAAAAGTATCTATCGATCGAATCTAACAAAAGTGATTAGATTTAATGTTTTGCGGTTTCCAAGTTTATTGAAATATTAAAAAGTCTATTGTTTGATATATCGGTACATACTGTATCAAATAGGGATACAAATATTTTAAATTTTTATTTATTATAATACTTAATGCGCATATTATTTTAGTACGTAAGTGATAAGTAATAAAAGGATAAGCTCTATCATAATTGAATGCTTGTCATACTTTTTGGTGAAGAAATAATTCTATTTAATGCATAGACTTAGTATTTTATATAATAAGTTATTATTAATAACTCACCTCTATTTCTAATGCCTTGATTTTGATAAATATGTTTTCAAAAATGTATATTTTGCAGAACAGAAGAATATTTTGTTCTCAGCTTTAAATAAATGAAAAAATCGTAAACAAAATTATTTTGGATAAGTTTTTATGAAAAATATTCTATAGAGTGAATTGCAATTTATGACAGAAATTAGTGGTATTCTCCAGAGTTTCGAAAAATTATAAGTAATAAAGAAACTAAATAAATAAATGTGCCGTTTCTTATACAATAATTATTATTGATATTTAGAATAATTATTAAATGCATTTAGTAATTCTGACTGTAATTCAAAATATAAATTAGAATTTAATTTGACATTAAGTATATATTTTTAGCAGACTTTTCATTTTAAACAAATATCAATGAGTTTGGATAGGTTTGGTTGACCAATACGCAAGCGATAGGGCGCTGGGCCTGCGTTATACTATTTTGGGACTAACAAAGTTAACAGAGTATGCAAAATAACGGCAAAATGGTTCGGGTTCAATGTCGTCAAGTGGGGTATCAAATTAGTCAGCTCGACGAGCTCAATCCAACGATGTACCATATTTAGGGGTGGGCGGTCTGGAACCCCTTAGACCCATATTCCTGGATTCACAATATAATTGTTATTTTAATTAGTAATGTAAAAGTTAACTCACCTGAGCTGAGCTTGTGTTCAAAAACCCTTGAGCTGCGCTTCTACTCATAAGCTCAGTGCTAAAGTCTGAGCTGCGCTTCTGAGCTTATAAAAACATGGATAAACAAACAATGGGATTGCATTGCATTATAAATTATTCAGATGTGATGCATATCACTCAGAATTATGCCTTTTCGCTATTTGATGTTTATAATAAATTGACACCTCTTTTACTATCCAATGCTTTCTGGAGCCTAAACAGACCTACAACTGAGCTGAACTGAGCTTGAGCTTGAGCTGCGCTTCTTCTTCATATACTGAGCTTGAAGCTCACAAAAGCTCAATATTGAGCTTGAAGCGCAGCTCAAAGCTAGCTTATGCACATCTATACTCATTCATGTAAACTACCAAAAACTGTTTTCACCTAAAGAAGGTTTTTCACAGATAGATGTTTTAATTAAAGTGTATTAATTTAATTTGTAATATTAGGGGATATTTTATGACTATTACATGTGTTGATAGCTCTTAGAATTTGTTTGTATATATAGAATGATACCGCCTTGACTATCATTTTCCAAATGATGGGTCTTAAACCCATTTTATTGCATTAATTTTCTAATGGATCTGTGAAATACCTTTTAATATA
>JAUJYT010001473.1:0-11477 GCA_033996565.1 Nanhermannia nana
AAAGAAGTAGAACAAGGGGAATAGTAATTGTGAAAACTTGGCAATTGGATTTAATTTTTCACTTGTTTTTATAAGTTTGTTTTCTGAATTAAATTCAAAAGTAAAAACAGGATAGGACATTCCTGTAGTGTTTGTTCTTTTCCACACTTTAATTGTGTTCTCTTTAATTTCACCAAATGATCTATACTGTTTTGTAATTGAGTAAAGAAAAGCGCTTTTATTCAAAATATTTTCAGCGATTGTGTTAAGAACTTATTTTTTTCGACTATTTTCCGAAGACATAGGATTTTGATTTTAAAAAATAGCAGTCATGAGCTCAGGAAAGTTTCAAATCACTCAGAATTTGAGTCTATTTTTTACTTTTGGTCACAAAATTGGGCCTACTATTGAAATGCCTGTCACACAGTCTTATGTTTTAAAATTATTATGAATTTTATAGATAAAGTTCACAAAAATAGGCTTCACTTTAGACTCAATTAAAATCTGTTCTCACATCAAATTAAGTTTTACTAAAATTTATTCAACAAAACTCATTATTAAGTTAAGGCTTAAAAGACAACTTAATTTTTTTATAGATTGAGGTGAAGTTCAGGCAATACTAAAGCTATGTCTTTACTGTAAAAATGGTTTATTAGGATAAAAACAGAATGAACTGCATTATTAATTTAGATATAATTTTATTCAAAATTCAAAATTTTAATATATTCTGCATTTTTTGCTATGAAATGAACTCAATTTATTGTTTATCTAAGTTTTGCGATTGATTTTTCTTCAGATCACTCGAGCCCTCATTTTTGACAAGAGTTGTATTTTCCACTTCATTGAAGTTTATTTTCTTTCCCAACATAGCTCTCAATTGCTGGGAACAGGTCTCGCCATCACTTTCGGGAGGATTTTCTTTCGCTTCTTTTTCCTGTTCTGCCATTAACTCAGAGATAATGTGAGTCTCTCTTGCATTCACAGATTGTGTCCTTTTTCCGCTTTTAGTTCTGTTGACAAGAGTTTCGGTATCGCTTTCACGCGATTACAGGTTATTTTCTGTCTGATCAGGAACTGAACGACTACTTGAGGCCATTTTCAATCAATTTTGTGAAAATTCTGATAATTAAAGTTTGATCTGAAGAATAATTTTTAAAACTTAAACAACGAATATTTTGAGGTAATAAATGACTTTTGAAAGTGGGCTACTCTGGAGAGTGCTGTAATCTTATAGATTTGATTATCAGTTCTCGGACACAAAACGGTTATTTTGATCAATGACTTCCGAATTTTTGAGTCTCGCGCTTATTTTCAATGTACAGGGTATTCGCAAATTTCATTAAATTGTTGCACAAGAATATCATAAAACATAAATAAGAGACAATCGTTTTTGGGTTTTGTTCTATCATTTGTAATAAAGTTTTCCTCAACGGTTTGTCTCTGCTTTTTATTAGAGTTAAAACATAATAATGAATATCTCACAACTTTCCGAACACTCTATACAGGATATACCGGTATATGTTATATATATAGAGTGTCTGATAAGTTCCTATACATTGATATAGATTTTGCATTTTAAGCCATTTCTGTTTTAGTTAAAGCACACGTTAAATAATGAAAATCTATTTCAATGTATAGAAACTTATGAGACACTCTATAGAACAAATAGAAAATGAGCAAGAGACAACATTGGGCATAATAGCACTAATACAGGTATTAAGTAACGCCTGTCTTGAATCTTTGTGTTGATGATACAGTAATTGACTTCAATTCCAACTTTGCTTAACATGAATTATTGAGTGCTATTTAATTGAAATGTGCATTTATATAACAGGTAGACTATAAATATAATTCTGTTTAAAACCTTATACTAAACATAATAAAAATTAAAGATTTTCAAAAGTTTGTTAAGAGTTTAAAACAGGTATCAGTGGTTTTAGATACATACCGATACATACAAATGCAATACATTTTGTACTATTATTTTAAAAAGTCTCTCAGAAGCTATACTTAACTGTAAGGCTTATAGCCATAGGTTTACATGTGCTATACATGAAAGTATATATTTTAATCTCTCAGAGACTTTTTAAAGTAATAGTAAGTTCTTTTATTTTTACTTTCATTATAAGAATAACTTAAGAAGACATTAATATTCAAATTTAGGGCATCACTCTCCTTATTTTTAGAAATCTTTGAAAACATATTATTTTCTGTTTTCATAACATATTATGTTGAAGCTATGCTGTCAATAGATGAGAGCAGACTGGCCCAGGGGCGCATCAATATACATATCCCCCAGATAACAAAAAAACATAGGATGCCTTATAAATCAGTTCAAAAGATCCAAATATTGCAAGCAATGCAAATTTTTTGCATTATCAAAAATTAAACTGATTTAATCGGAAAATATTTTTTTGTTAAAATAATTTTAAAAAACAGATGCATTCAATTTAAAGAATTCTGATATTTGTCCCCCAATGCCCCCCAATTGGGTTCCAATAATGGTCAGAATCTGATATTATATGATACAAAAACAAATAAATATTTGACCCATTCATCAATTCTTTGAGTAGCGCTTAACCTAAAAAGCGGATGTGTAACAAATTTCTTGAGCAGTATCTGCAAAAATGTTTATTTTTGGAAATGTCAAGATTCGTTCGTAAAGTGAGACAATTGGGTCAAATACGCTCTGCTTCTGCTTCTAATACAGGTACAGCTCAGATACAAATGAATACTTTGAAAAAGTTGAAGATCAATAAATTATTTTATACAGTAATACCTAGTTATCGATAAACCATAAATAAACTATTCTTTAAAACTATTTTTAATATTATTCTATTAAATAGAATAATTAGTAAATGCAAATACTGCTTAATGAAAACTTGTTTTTAAGAATTAAACAGAATTATGATTTATTGCAAACTTTACGGTTCTTTTGATTCCTAATTGAGACCACAATTTTAACATATATTTTGTATAAACTGATACAAAAAAAGACCAAAATACTGAATAAAAATATGAATTTTATTGCATTTGAAACAATATTTTTGCAATGAAGGAAAAGCACAATTGATATAATTTAAAATAGATAATAGGCTAAAGAATTTTAGTAAATGAACAAATACAACGCCAAGAATTTGGATCAATGAAAATAAGTGCATATTGTATGTAGAGTTTGCTGCAAGTGAACAGTGCTCTACAATGCCCAGGAATGTGTGTTATCATCATATTGGACAGATGTGTTATTTGCTGCGTGGGTGTTGTGACGCAACCGCATCTTAAATGCATCCCAATTGCAAGCAAATGGAACACAGGCTCGCAATGCGGAAGAGTTTTATAGCATTTATATTCTGCGCCCACACTATTCTTGATTCTCTCGATTCAGAGTTCAGTGACGCTTCTCATCGCTCTCCTGAATACTGCAAATTCTGCGATAAATTCTTTGCAAGAATTCTCAATATTATCTTTAAGACAAAAGATATTTTTAAGTGCAAAGCATTTGCAAATTAAAAAATAAATTGTGTCACTCATTATTTGAAATTCAGAAAATAATTCTTCAGTTTTAAAATTGAGAAAATAATTCTTCAATTTTGAAATTCAGAAAATAATTCTTCAATTTTGAATTCGCATTCACTGAACAAATCTAACAATGATCTCAATCGAGCTTTTTTTAACCGTTGCTTTAATTACATCGATATTGAACACTAAAAGTGATGCCATTAGTATTAAATGTGATTATCGTAAGCATTCCTCAACTGGTTGCGAAAGAGGTGCAATTTGTGATCAAAAACTTAAACAATGTATTTGTAGAATAGGTTATGCAATGACACTGAATGGTGAGTGTCTTCAAGTGAAAGCCATTAACGAGTCTTGCATTAGTTCAATGCAATGCCGAACTTTACACTCGGCATGTCTTGCAGAAGATGGTAATTATAACACATGGAAATGTCAATGCCTTCAGGGTTTTTGGTTCGATGAAAAAAGCTCTCGATGTCTGCAGAAGTACCAGTTCGGTAACGCCTGTGGAAGTGATCTTCAATGCCGTAATGGTCTTATATGCTCTGCTGAGGAATATTCTAATAATACCAATACTTATTGCAAATGTCCAGTCGATCATCGATATAATGCCACTATTAATGAATGCCAACACCTCAATAATAGTGGATGTCCTGATGGCCAACAATGGAACCAACACAATAACAAATGCGAACTAAACCATTACAGCAATAGAAGCGGTGTTGAAGCCAATGGAAAGCCAAATGCAATACTCAAAAATAGTAAATTAATGCGACCGCCCGGCTATTGGACAACAACATCGACTGCAAAAGATGAAGACACCGATGAAAAAATATTGGAAATCATTCTCGAAATATCATTCTTAATCGTTTGCTTATTGGCATATCAGGCCTGCTCTAAGGCCTGCTGTCCTGATGATAGCGATGATGATGTCGATGTCAAGAGTGATGAAGAGTCGATGATCAGCACCACCAACAACTTCAAAAAAAGCCACCGAAGAGTTAGAAAAGTGTTTTGCAAAAGTCGCGCGAATTCTACACAGAGACTGATTGGGTCACCAGTTCATAAATATAAGAATATAATCGTCAAGTTTAATGACAACAACAGAGCCCAGTGTTATAACTGCAAAATCTATAAAGAAGTATATTCGCCAACTGCTAAATGCAAGGTTTGCAGAAGTTCTATCACTGCCACAGAAGACGATGCCAGTTATACCGACGGAAAATCAGTTTTACTGCCCTTACCTCCATATAAGCTTAAGCCTATTCGAAGGTCTGAAGAAGTCGGTGTACCACCTCATCTAAAAGCTCCATATATTAACAATCAGCCCTTTTGGCTCAAATAAACACAACTTTTTATAATAATATACATGTATTTCAGACGATTTTTATATTATGTAAATATACTTATATATAATTATATATATTATCATTACTTATACTATTGTACAAAAACGAATAAATTGTAAAATATTTAATGAAAATCTACTCAAAATAACTTTGTCATCAGTAGATTCAAGTGATATTAATTGTAAACGATTATGATTATTGTGAATCCAATGTATTGAAACATTTTTCTTGTAACTCATTAAACGAAATTTGCCTAAAAGTTTGCTCAAAAATTATTGAAATATTAAGTTGTTTGCATTGAAAACAATCTTAGAATTTATTATTATTCAGATTCTACACTAAAAATGTTTTAATGTAAAATATAAATATACCAAGTTGCATTATAAGTTGCTGGTATATAAAAACACTTAATACTTGCAACAATAGCAGACCTTCTGCCATAGCGCTTAACTGATTTGATAAAATTTATTACTTATTTTCGAGATGAAAAAAGTTAGGAAAAAGTTTTATTAATTCTGAAATTATATATCTTGAGCTTAAGCTTAATATATATGAGTGCGAAGCTGACTGCAATAATGCATTAGTTTTATTTATTGAAATAGCAATAGCAATAGCAGTTATTGTTTGCTAAAAACAATATTCACTTTTTGTAAACTTTTATCGCATATGAACTGTTAAACTTAAATGTCAAACGTCTCATTCTCCTTGAGATATCCACTGCTTCTCTTTGAAAACATTCAACTGTTGTTTACAGTAGCAGAGAAGTTGTATGACCCAATTCTTAATAAAAGCATTGCGAATTCTGTTGGATTCTAGTGAATGGTTAATGCACCCGAATATCACGAACACTGTTTGTGTATATGCTCTCGAGCAGGTCAATGAAATGTCACCGATCGATACCAGAATCCTTACTCCTATATAGACTATGCCATTCTGTAGCGCAAGTACGGAATATTCTTTATATTCTGTATATATAAAAATAGAATCATTGCTGCTATAAATAGCAATGAGAGAATCACTTCGCTCTCTCTCTCTCTCTCTCTCTCTCTCGGTCTCTCTCACACCCAATCACTCTGTTGTTGGTATTGTATTATATTTCCATTTTGGGTCGCATAGTAATTGAAATACAATTCACAAAAGTATAAAAAATATAATGCATTCTTTTAATCATTTATGCAGAATATTGTTTTCTTTATCAGAATTGAATACACATTTTAGAGAATTTTCAATAAATATTTATGCATTCATTTATATTAAATTTTAATAAAGGTTACTTAAATGCAATCTTTTGGGTGAAATTTATTGCATTTTAATTTCTGGTAATTATTTTAGAAGAAATTCTAAGAATCAAGAATTCTGTAGAATCAAGAATTTTTGTTTAAATAGAGAGAAAAAGTAAGAAATCTGTGTAAGACTGAAAACAATTACTTATTTATTCATTGATTCATTTAGTCGTGAAAGTTGATATACTTTACGTTTAATATAAATATATTAATTACATAATTAAAAAATGAGCTCAAATATGCATTTAGAATGAGAGCGAAGAAAGTTTTATTAGCTGTTATGCAATAATAAATCATAATAAAGCTGTACTTACGTCATTCTGACGTCAATTGTAGAGTGCATTCAATATTAACATAGCATGATATGGAAAAAACTGGGATAAACTTATTGTAGCATTAGATTAGAGCTGAATCTTCTCTTTTCCCGGTTATGTTATTCCCTCCTTCCGTTCAGACCATACTTTAAATTTAGGTCTCATTTCCAAAAGGCTTATATTCTGCAAAGCTTAATATCATAATATTCTTGATTACAATAATTAGTCTGTGCATTGTGTCTGATGATGGCAGTGATAAGTCTTCTTAAGTTTGCAGAATATTCTTTATGAAAGTTTATTTAAATAAATATTTTCTATATTTAATTAGCCTTAATTAAGTTACATAAACAAATGCCAGCAAATCAGAGTAATTATATTATTATAATTGAGTGTTTTAAATGATTTTAAAAATCGTAACTTAATGAAATAAAACACATAAACTGCACAAATATTTATCTAATGACCAATTGCTAGAATAAATTAAAAGACAATTTAATTTTAAATTTTTGGGAAGTGATGTTCTTTAACTTTTGGTTATATCATTTACATGTTTTGCACATTCATTCGTTTCACTAACTTTGCATTTTTCACAGAAATGAATTAAAATTAAATTAATTTCCATATAATAATTAAAAAACAAATTATGATAGTATACCATATAAATTAGTAGTTAATTTACAATATGGGTTGATTGTGTTTTACTGGACATCTGTTAGTACATTGGCTCTTTGTATTCTACCTGTATTTACATTTTAAACCTCATTCCAATACCAGAATGCAATTTTATATTGAAATAAAATGAAAAGTTAATTAGAATTAAAGAAACTTTTAAAGCAGTTTAATAAAAGTTATATAAAATTACAAATAAATTGTATATCATTTATTTAATAAAATTTTTGTTATTAATGTTTTTCAAAAAAGGCAAAAGCTACAACAAAAGCTGCAAATGCTATAACAATGCTTTTAAATACTGTCTAATATTTCTTATATTCCATGGGTATCAGAGATATTATTAAGTTATTGAGTTGCAAAACAACGGGTGCTGTCCTGTATATAAGTATAAATGCAATACAAAATAAAATAAAATTACGATTAAGAAACTCATGACTGTTAAACAAAATACTAACAAGTGCTGTAAGTTGCTGTAAATTCAAATAAAATTTAGGGTGCCTATGCTCTTCATTAAATATAACTATATTTGATAACTTCTGTACCAGTTCTGTACTTCTATCAAGTTTCTCTTATATAACACATCGCGCCATACAGTGAGGTTTAAAGATATATTTTGACAGTCATGTAGAGTCATCGGTGTGGATGTTATGACGAAAGTCGAATATCATTGAATCCTGGAAATCATGATTAAATTAACACTAAATTCAGATAAGTTAAGGTTAGGTCATAGGTCAGGTTTGTATTTTTAAAGGCATTGCTTGTGCCTTTGACCTTTTGACCCGAAGCACTGCTATTCCAGGATTCAATAATTTCGACTTTCGTCATAATATTAATGAATCCAGAATTAGTTCAATTATAGATTATATATCCATTTTATTTCACTATTTAATGTCAATAGGATTTTGTTTTAAAAATTAAGCGCAATCTATGCAACACTTATCAATATTAACTTATTATTTTATTCAGAATTATCTATATTTTGTATACCGGATATATTTTGTATACCATAAGTAATCTCCACCGATTATAAACCCATTGGGGTTATATTTGGCAACTGGGGCTATATTTGACGCAAAGATTATTAAAATATGATTTTAAATCTGACCTTATAACATATGACCTTTAGATTGGAACACCCTAAAATTTGAAACTATCTTATAGCAAAAAATTTGAAGCATTAATTTCCTGTAATTGTAGAGCAGTTCCATTATAAAGTAATTCCATTATAAAAATTTATGCTTCAAAATCATTAATTTAATATAAAATTTAGTGATTAAAATTCAAGTTTTGTATATTTTTTGTTAACTAAATCAATAATTTGATCCACTAAGACAATAACGATGATAATTTAAATAACTTACATTATTTATAATTTATAATTTACATTTACAATAATTTAAATCACATTTATAATGTGTTTGATTCTAATTTTAAAATAAAATCTTTGATTTGAGAGCAAATTACAATGTTTCCAATTGTAACCCCTGGGGTTACTTTTGGATCAACCATTATATGACCAGAAAGGCCATTATAACCCCAGGGTTTACTTATGGTAGTACTTGTAAATTTATAATATTAATTGAGATACCTTTTAAAGAACATATTAATTAAATTGGTGTTTATATTTAGTTTTATGCTTATAGAGCAAACGTGTCTTAAAAGTTCAAAAAGTTGATTTTCGAAGCTATGCTACTTTTTGATTATAAATGTTGAACAACTCTTTTATTAATTTTGCATTTATTTCTAACAAAAGTTATATCAAACAAATTTTATAGAATTTTGAAACTTTATTTTCTAATTTCTCATTCTTTTAAAATTTCGATTACAAATCAATTGATAAGAATTTTTATCTGAAGTTTTTCATGAACTAATAATTTTGATAAAACTAAAAATTAATTAATTCTTTCCCATGAAAATTACTAAAAGCATCCATTAATTACTTTAAAGTAAAGACTACTCACATGTAAACAACAATAATTGTTTTAAAGATACAATTGAAAGATCGTTTGAACCGTTTGAGAAAATAAATTTAGTTTTCAATAAAAGTTTGACAAAAATTGGGTGAAACTTAAAGTTTATTTCAAATTATTCAAAACAATTCATAATATTTCAAATAAAAGTAATCGAAAATTAAATTTAGATTTAAGGACACAAACAATTTAGAAGATATACTTTTAAAAGAAATTTAAATAATTTGGTAATATTTCAGGCGATCATTCAATTGTCTTATATATAATGCAATAAATAAAATTAAATATATTATTTTTAAAATCTTTAATCAACAATAGTTTTAACTGTCATATAAGATCTTATAATTTGCTTCTGTATTATACATAATTATAGTAAGAAATTCGGAGAACGCTCTGATGGAAATTAAAATATAGATTGCGTTGATATACTTCTTAAAGAGTAGGTTAAGCATTAACGCCATGAGGTTTGTTAGTCATCTGCGTCTCCCGATTTCCGAGATGCTCTCCGATGTCCATGGACAATGCACCGGCTCCACCACCGAATCCGTATCCTTTAGGTCCAAACTTGCGAGCATAACATTGCTTGCAATAGAGAGCATTGTCGTGTGCATTCACGTTAACGGAATCCAATCTCTTGTTGCACAGGTTGCACTTGAAGCAGGTTTTGTGCCATTTGTTTCCTCCGGCCAACAACTCCTCGGCGGCATAGACTGCACGATTGCACTTAAGACAGATGTTTGACATTATTAATTATTTTAGTTATATTTGTTAACAATACGAGAGCACTGCTTTAGAGATGAGTTGACTTCTCACACTTTAATACAACTTCGATGGGAATGACAGCTCTCTGCTTAAGAGCTGCCTTTTCTGTTAGTATGCACACGACACTCACCTATTCCTCCGAGTACTTATTTGGTTATATAAACTATCTTTTCGCTAAACATATGTATCGTATATCGTGTGGCATCTGATGCTTGAAGATCACAGCCTCATAGGATGGCACGAGGCTTACTCCCACATTCTATCTGCCCATATCTTATAGTAGTTGTACAGATATTTTTATAAACTTCTCAATGCAATTGTAACTGTTTTCGTCATTACGTTTGCATTGAGCTTGAAATACATTTCTGTATTCATTTAAAATTTCTGTTTTTGGTTTATCTCATTATAATTACATAACAACCGTCTAATTATAACCTCATATATAATAAATTTGTGTTCATTACTAATTGTAAACAAAGCTTAACGTAAGACAAAAGAATTGTGCCAAGAAATCAATTTTGATTTTTGTCTAGCATTCAATTAAAGCCAACCGAATATAACAAAAACATTGAAAAAAGCAAAAAATTGTTTCAATCTATTTCTTAAACAATGCATTATTTACTTATCTCAATGCAATGAATACAGTATAACATATAAAGTAAAACTTAATCTCAAAGTTATTTTAAATTCATCAAAAATATCTTTCGTTGATATAATCCCAAAAACTTAAAAGTAATTTAAAGAAAATGAGACAAATTTTATTTTAAGGCTAATTAAGAACACTTTTGCTTATGCATGAAATAGTCCTAAAATTTAGTGTAAATTATGCCAAACTTAAAACCAATGTTCGATTTTAATGGACATGTAATTGAGGAAAGGGTGAACTTATGCTTCTAATGTGCAATTTCTAACATTAATCTTAATAATTAATCATATTTGATAAATGTGTCGCAGGCGACAAAAATTTCTAATTTCTGTATTCCATTAAAGTATAAACAAATAAAAGCATTACAAAGCATTACAAAGCATTATAAGCTATAAAATATATAAGATTTATATGCCTTTGCGTTTAGCTTTTATTATAGTCAAGGGAAAGGAAATGTGAAATTTTGTTGATAACAGAAACTGTATTTTGCATGAAAAACCAGGCTTTCAACTACAGATACACTCTCGCTTTTTGGCTTATTTCCTATTAACTTACAAATTGTGATCTTCTTCTAAAAATAATATTATTAATCATATGCTTGTCATTAGCGCTAAAAGTTTTCGTAATATCCTTTGAAGTATCTGTTACTTCTACGCTAACATACAATACACAGTTTTAACTTACTTTCAGAGCTGAGTATTCTAAATATAAGGCTATTTTTGTATATTTTAACCCTTGAGCTGTTCCAAACTTTTTAATTAATAATCATTGCTTTGATGGAATCTCACTTCTGTACAGGTATAGTAAACTGATATTTTTCAATATTGTGCCAAAATTAAAGAATTTTTCAGAGACTTAAATGATAACAATTTATTCTTGTTTTCAACATTTTGTTTTTCGTCCCATTTTGCGGAAAGCGTCAAATTTTTTTTCTTAAGTTTTTAAAACAATACTTTATCGTCAAATAAGTTGACTTAAGATTTGAT
>JAUJYT010001474.1:0-11470 GCA_033996565.1 Nanhermannia nana
TAAAAATGCTAGCTTAACATTTAAGTAATAAAAGAGAAGAAATATTTTGTAATTTATGTGTCACTTCAATATTGAAAAAGATTGAAAATTATATTAAATCGTATTAAATATCTTACATTTTTTAAATTAGGTTTTAAAAGAATTATTTGCGTTATTTAGAAACTTAGAATTAGTTCCGTGGCTGAGGGTGGACTACAAATAGGGGAAAGTTCGAGATTTGACTAATTCCGTTGGATTTCATTTGAATAGAAAATTGAACGTAAGCACTAATACATTAACTAAATGAATCTAATTTAAACACCTTCAAGTGTCGGTGGGATCCCATTGGCCCCATAGCTGGGTAGGGCTGCGTAAAACACATTGGGATGCGAGAAAGAATAATTGTGTTAACTTTGAGCTGTAGTGTTATTCCAGTTTAAGACTCAACCGCATCACAAGAAAAGCAATGGCATTGAATACGAATTGCAAGTTTTATTATACCATTAAAGCTATAATCAATTGGCTGTAAAGCAATTGAATTACGTGAAGTAAATTTGCTAAAAGTTTGAATCATTTCGATTTTGACTCAAATCATTTTTATACTTATACTAACGAAAGAAAGAAATACTTTACGGACTCTAATATTATGACAGTATAAGTGAAGCTTAAGTTTACGTTTGCTTTTGATTCAATAAACAAACTTCAAATGAGATCACGATAAAGAAATGACTGATCACTAGATTACTTGTTACGATATTTATATAAACAATTTATGAAACTCGATCACTATTAGAGATAATGCAATCATAACAAAGAAATGTCAATTTTGTGCAAAAAAATATGAATTGAGAAAAGAAACGCTAAACTTACCACATCATAGCGAACATTAAATGTCTTGTTGAGTATCTGCACATAATATTATATACGTTACTAACAAATGACAAACTATGTCAACCAATTAATTTTACGTTTCTCTTTGTATTAATGGATGGAAATCTGTTTTACTTAAACTAACGATTCTTATAATTATTTTTGCGATCAAAAGTCTAAACAAATTGGAGGGTAACTCAAATGTGACTCTAATAGTTCTCCTATTTATGTTAGAAAACAGAATCCCAGTAATCAAAGCTTTTACTTTTACTCTTATTTTTCAGTAAATTAATATCCGCTTTATTTGATTGATTCTTAGAGAAAGGTTTCATTTATTTAATTAGTTGTTAAAAGTTTTTGCTTTTAAATGAATATATAATTAGTAACTTAAAACCTTTCCGTAAAAGCAAATTAAAAAACAATAAATATAGCAAAAAGTTTTCGGTTAAAATCAAATTAGACCAACATTTAGAAATTTTAAAATCAAAAATTAATTATTTTGATGAGGCTTTGAATTGCGAAATATAAACTTCATTTTATAAATTAAAAGAATAATTATATGCTAAACTTGTATCAGATAAAAATGACATCAATTTTTTTATTCATTTAAGATAAGCAGCAATTATTAAATACTTGACTATGCTACGCTACAGATATGCAGCTATGCTAACTTTATTGTATGCTATTTATAACTAAACTATTGTATGATACAGTAAAGCAACAATTTTCAACTCCAACTAAATTCCACCTACACAACTTTGAACTCCAACTCAACTAAATATCAATTTTTTACTTCCAATAATTATTACACTCTATTCAACTGATTTTTTCATGGAGGTGGAGTTCCGTGGAATTCAAATTTGGTACTCTATGTACAATTTATTTTAAATCAAAATCCAATGTCATAAATATTGAAAGATTTTTTGGGATAATTGTGTAACCAATGTTTCATTTTATTAGAGCATTGATTCTCATACTTTTTCAATATATCTCTTACAAAACTATAACTTATCAAATAGAGTGAAACTTATGTGTACATACAACTGGGTATACTGTATATTAGTTATTAATCCTTGTCCACCACTGAACACTTTTGAATGATTGAATAAATTGAATGTCCAATGTATCAAAATATAGACAAATAACAAAAATTTTGAAAACTCGCTTCACTTAATAAAATTTTGAAAATAACAGCAAACAATTTAAAAAACTATGTGCAAAAATCAATGGTTCAGAAACTTGACAATACTTTTCTATTTGTAGTCAGAAATAATCAGGTAAATTTTAAATTAAATTTTTACAAAAACAGATGCGTATCACCGGATTCTTTTCGTGTAGTTTAAGAAACACTATATTAGAAATGTGTAGAAGAAACACTAGTATTGATTAATTCAAAAATTTCATGTATCACTTGTGCTCTATAGGTATATAGATTATTCGTTTATATCCCGCCTTTCCGACTCATAGGTATTAAAGCGGTTTATGCCAGATTAAAATAGTGTGAATCACATTCACTGTAAAATACTCAACTAACCCCAGCTAATCTGCAGCCCTGTTAAGAGTACTAAAGTACCCTAAGTTGGGCCGCTTAGTCTATGCTAGCCTTGGAAAAGCTTTTTTGGCATACAGTTAGACTCGAACCCACAGCCACTTAGTGAACTGTGTGAACTTTTGACACAATAATAAGCCAGTGCCTAGACCACTAAGCCATCCAGCCAGCAAATGCTCTATATGTATGCAGAATATTATTCAATTAGAGGTTAAGCTTTCTCAATAATAGAATTTTATTATTGCATATTTCGCACATTCGCTTTAAGCTTTTGTTTTCACTCATTATTAATGATGAAGTTATGAAAAGTAATTTATTAAAATTATAATATTAGTGAAAATTAGTTTAATTTTTTTTAAGTTTAAACATTTAATAAGAACTTATTTACTGAAACAGTTCTGAGAGATAAGAATAACTCAGAAAAGCCAATCACTTGACTTATTGGCAAAATACGGTCCAATAGATCCAAAGCAATTAAATAAACTTATATTAAGTATCAGTATTTAAATTGTATTCATTGAAAAATGTATTACTAAATAGAATAATTAAAAGTCTTTAATCAGAATTCTGTTATTAAGCATCTGTAGAAAACGTAAATAATATTATCGTTTATTTGCCGAATACGAGTATATTTATTGCTAAATGAAAAATATTAATGTTTAGAAGTGAAGCTATATTACTGACCTGTTACTGACTAATTTCAAAAATTGCATGTTTCTAACTTTCAATGCACGCAATTGATTGTCATTTATTGAATGTCAAAGCCTTACAATTCATGTTATAATAAATTACATTGAAATCAATTTCTATTGAATCGAATGCATTCCATATTCTTGTCGCTAATCATGAGTCTCATTAATCATTAATCATTAATCATTTCCTTCATTATGAAAACTTTTGATCAAAGATATGTTGTAATGAGAAAGTTCTGTAATTTATGTTTGCTCTCAATTAGTTTTAAGTAATTAACTATTTTGCAATAATAGAGTTGTCCACCAATTTGTTATTATTTTCATAATTTACTGCAACAACTAATTTAATTCACCAAAAGTATAATAGATTTGTTTTGAGGACGGGTCAGGTCAACCCTCAAAATAATAGTAATAAAAATGTATCTGTATTTGCAGCACAGTATCAGCACTTATAAAATTAGTTTCTGAGCATTAGTGACATAACAAAAGCTATAAAAAGCGAAATCAATATTTAAGAAACAGTTATTAATCTTATGAAATATGATTTTATCGGTCATCTGAAAGACAGAGAATTGAACTGAGAATGTCTTCAATTTATTGAACAATATATCAATGTGTTGAACATCTCAACGAACACTCAACTCTATCTTTAGTTCAACATTTTGTCAATTTTACATTTTAAAGCTTTTTATGTTTGAGTTCTTATGTTATTGTTAGATATGTTATATGTATTGCATTGTTATATAAGTTTGAGTCTAAATAAACATTTTCTATAATTTAAAGCAAACAAAACTTTTGAATTTATCATAACTTATGTGAAAACTTTTAAATATTAAAATCATTAAAATAATGTTTCTTTCAAAGTATGAAAAAGCTGTCAATTCTTTTCAATCAATTTATTCAAATATTTATTTAACTAATCATTTACTACAATACAGGTGTTTATCATTTAATTATGTTTTTAAAAACTTAATTTCAAACATTCATTCATAAACTCAATTCATATAAATTCCTGTATTAATAAACTGCTGAAAGTAGGTGTGGTTTGAGTGACAAAACACAGCCTTTAAATAGCAAATGAGTCAATGCTTACCAATGCTTACGAGTTGTGATCCAAAGCAATAACTATAGACTTAAGTTAGACTTACATTCAATGCATTGAATTGAGTGCCAAAACATTCAAATTTTGAATTTTTTTAATTTAATTTATTTTGAATTTAATAATTTGATAAAAAATTAGACAAAAAATGGAAGAGAAAGACAAACGGAAAATAATGGTTCACATTAACTCATTGTCGGCTTTACTTAATTTGGACTCTTTGGTGCCCTTTTTGTTACACAAACGCATTTTCAATAAACAAATGATCGATGAGATTCTGGTATTTATTATCAATTTGTTATTATTATAATTCAAATCACTTTTAATGCAACAATTTGTAAACATTATAACCCTTTAAGTCAGTGCCGAACGTAAACGACCGCAAAATACTGCTTTTAATGGATTTGTGCCGAAGAGGTCCCGAAGCGTTTCGCAAGTTTGTGGACGCGTTGGTCGAGACCGGACACGACGAAGCCGCCAAACTGTTGAAGCCTTCCTCGGAGCTTAAGAGGACGGGAAGTCTTCCGCATAATAGTAAATCAGTTGTGATAACGAATCGATCGAATGATAATCGCATTCGCGTGAGTCCCGCATTGGTTTGGGCTCAATTTGATAATTGCTATCAAATGCAATCACTTCTTAGAGGCTATTGTCTTATCGTAAATAATGTTAATTTTGATAATGATATGTTTGACGAGAGATTGGGTTCCGATTCGGACGCAAAAAGACTCGACGAAGTCTTTCAAGAGTTAGGGTTCAAAGTGTTTCTCAAACGAAACAAAACTGCCTCAGAAATGACGGATCTTTGCGACAAAATTAGGAATAAAATTAATGAATATTATTCCGCAAATGAGAGACCAATGGACGCATTTGTTATGATAATTCTCAGTCACGGGGCCGAAAACGCTGTTTATGGGACTAATGGTGCAGTTGTAGATATCTTTGATCTCATTGAAAAGTTTAATAATCAAAACTGTGTCGGTTTAAGAGGAAGTCCGAAAATGTTTTTCATTCAGGCCTGTCGTGGATGTAATTGTTATCAATGTTATGCTTTATTAAAATATATTAAACTTTGCGCTCATTTCAGACAAAAAAGATTTTGGCGTTTCTACAGAACATGGCTTTGATGTGAACATTAAGAAAGACCATCATCTCTCTGACTATAAAATGGAATCTTTAACCACAACTGATGCCAATAAATTTGTAGATTTAACTGTAAAGCCAAACAGATCGGAATCAATTAATATAATAGAAGCCAAACAATCGAAGACTGCCTCGTGGCAGGACATCATCATTTCATATCCTACCGTCTTTGGTGAGAATATTTTTAAATTTATTTAGCATTTTATCGATCAATGAAAGAGTTATGTATTTATCAGGTTATGTCGCATATCGTAATCCAGAGATGGGTTCGTGGTATTGCTCAGCTTTAGTCACAGCACTTGCAGGTCATGCCTCACATTTGCGATTAATAGATATTTTACAAATGGTATATTTAATTTTAATTAATTTCAATTGTATGAGACGTTCTCTTTTTTTTTTTTTTATTGAAAAGGTAGAAGATGAGGTCCGATCAATGCAGTCGCCGGATGGGGACAAACAGTCCACTTCTGTCACACTTATTGGTTGGAATAAAAAGCTATTTTTGAATCCAGGCTTATATAAAGATTGATAATTATTTTTTAGTCAAATTTTTGCTCAATTTTAGTTTAATTCTTGTTTTACATATTTTATACCAAATTTTACGATCAATTATTTTTATATTTATTGAATTAAAATTTCTATAACTATCAGTTTATATGAAGTAGAATTAGAGTTCAATAATTAGCTCTACATTTAACGGTTTAATTTAAGTCTAAGTTTGCATCTAAAAAGGCAGACCAAACGGCCACTCTTTGTGTTGATTTAAGCCAAAAGTATCGAATTTAACGAAACGATAATCACGATTCAGTGAATTGATTGCTGTCATGTCATCGTCGGTTAGATTGAAATCAAATATATCGATATTAGAAGCGATCCTTTCTTTTGTTACGCTTTTGGGAATCACAACAACACCTCTTTGTGTTTGCCATTTAATGATGATTTGTGGCACAGATTTTGAATATTTAGCTGCTATTTGTTTAAGCTGTTGGTCTTCTAATAGAAATGGATGATCAGCTTTGCGTCCGCCCTGTCCTAAAGGCGAATATGCGGTGAGCGCTATATTCCTCTCACGACAAAAATTTAAGAGCTTTTCTTGACTCAAATAAGGGTGACATTCGACCTGATTCACAACCGGAACGAATTGCGCCACTTTTAAAATTCTTTCGATTTGTTCCGAGTTGAAGTTTGAGATACCGATAGACTTAACTAAACCTAATTTCTTCACTTCTTCCAACTCTTTATAGACATGAACGATATCGATATCATTACTAACCAAAATATTTCCATTCGAGTCCTTTGGCAGAAGTTGATTGTCGTCATCTTTGAACGGCACTGGCCAGTGAAGTAGCAGTAGATCTAAGTATTGAAGTCCGAACTCTTGAAGTATAACTTTCGCGCTGTTGACGACTCGCCCTTTCCCATAAAAAGTTGGCCACACTTTGCTTGTGATAAATAGTTCTTCGCGTTTAACTTTGCCCTCAGTTATGGCTTTGTTAAGCACAGAACCGATTTCTTTCTGGTTTTGGTAAAAATAAGCGCAATCGATGTGACGGTAACCGACTTCTATCGCATCAGTTATTGCACGACTGATAACACCGTTTTCTGATAAATAAGTACCCAAACCAACGATTGGTATTGAATTTCCGTCATTTAGTTTTAGATTTCGTGAATTCATTTATGAAAATGTATTTTTATTTTCAAAATCTGAAAAATGTTTTAATGTTTAATACAGTCATCAATATATCAATACTTGTCATATATTTATATCTAATGAAAAACTAAGATAATAAAAATTTTTATAATACAAAACATGTGTTTAATGCTATCAAATAGAAAAACAAATTTTTATATATTTCTAATATAAACAAATTTTAAAATTTTCTTTTTATAAATAGTTTAACATAAAATTTATATTTACAGTATTTGTACTTTTTTATCACTGGAATAATTCGACACTAATTCAAAAAAATAACTGAGATTTGTGTTTAAACTTTAAAGTTAATAATCCGGTATAAAAAGCATGTCTTTTGTCTCACACAACACATGCGTATTGCAAAGCAATTGCACTA
The DNA here is from genome assembly GCA_033996565.1 of Nanhermannia nana. Classification (NCBI taxonomy): domain Eukaryota; kingdom Metazoa; phylum Arthropoda; class Arachnida; order Sarcoptiformes; family Nanhermanniidae; genus Nanhermannia; species Nanhermannia nana. Next base: position 7,402 of record JAUJYT010001474.1, read on the forward strand.
AAGTTTCAAGAATTGGTTGAATAATAATAATTCTATAGATGAGAAATAATATCAAATAACTATTAATTGACTTTATATTCTTAAAGTCAATGAAGGAATTTATGCAAAAATTTAGAATTATTTATGACTTCAAACTATTGTTTTGATAGTTTGAGAATTTGATTGCACTATAATTTCCGTCAGAGTTTATGAAATCCAAAAGTTCTTTTTCATCGATATCTTCTATAACTCGATTGAAAGCCTCATTACAATCAATAACTTCATTGAATTGTTGATTGCAACCGATATCACCTCTCATTTGATGACTATGACTATCAGTACTCAATTGTTTGAACTCAAAATCTTCTTCAGTGTTGAATGACTGCAAACATTCTTCTAAAAAGTATTAAATTATTTAATGAAAGCCAATAACAAACTATAGAGTAGACGAAAGTCTTACCAATATTTAAACCACTGATACAAAGATCTTCGACTTTAATGCTTTCGAGATCTTTCGACAGCAGTTCATCGCCTTTGCATTGATTTTCCATCTTTTGAGCCATTTCTTTGTTGAGTTCACTCTTAACCTGATTAGCATTGAGTCCATCGCCAGACGCCATCGCATCGATAGTTAAGTTCATAATTCCTGGCCATTCATCATCACTCGATTGAGTCCAATCTAATTTTCGGCGACAATTAAGAGGTCGAGATTCGGCGCTAAACTCAAGGCTTTTCTTTTTCTTTCTATTCATTGATTGATTTAAACTTTCAGTTCTGTTCCAATTAATCAAAAGATAAGAACAATCGTTGCAATGAGAACCTGAAGAAGAATCTATTGAAGAATCGAACAGACAATCGAATGGACAATCGTATGGACAGTCAAATGGAGAATCGAATGAAGAGTCTGTCAAATACGTGGGAGCAGTGGAAGCACTCATTGTGATGAGCGGTGTATCAGTTGAGAGACATTCAAACAAATCATTTGTGAAACAGTCGTTTCGCTCAACTTTACGATCAAAATAGGCTTTCAATGAATCGCTTTCTTCGGGAATATGTACTGAATATGTTTGATAGCAATGAAAGGAATTTATTGGTTGTGGACTACAGTAGTGCTCGTATTCATTAATTCCTTTATTTACAGAATTATCGCAATTGTGTTGAGAATAATCTATTATTTGACTCATGTCTTCATAATTGGCTTTAATTGCGCTCATATTTGTTGGTGTTTTGGCCAACACTTCACTCTTGCCTTCAGTTAAAAGCGAATCTCTGTTATCATCAGTGGGTTTGTCTTCAGTCTTACTGTTATTATTGAAAGCATTAAAACAATTACTGATATTCAATGCTTTCAATGTATCGGTCGATTGGTTTTCCATCAAATGGAAGAAATGCTTCATTTGGTCCAAACCGTTGTCAACCATTGCATTGTTCGCACACTTGAGCGCTCTCTTATTCGTCAACTTTTTGATAACCGATTCTTTGTGTTCAATCAGATCAATGGTAGTCTTGAGAATATCGATGCGCGACAACTGTTTGATCCGACCCTTTCTAGTGGTCCTTCTGTTGGGCACAGCATTGGGCACAGCATTGGGCACAGCATTGGGCACAGCATTGGGCACAGCATTGGACACAACAATACATTTCAATGCATTGAATCCTTTACTCAAATTGATTCTCCATTTGGCGTCAGATAATCGATGTCTCAATGCATTCACTTTACTATTCTTCGCCTTTTTTATTAAACTCTTCTCTTTATAAATACTATTAATTGTTTGACTCATATTTGGATTCATTTTTCGATTCAATTCTTCAATTAATTCAATAATAATTTGACAGAAAATAAATCTTTAAATTTTTAGATTTAAAGCAAAACATTTTAAAGCTATCAAAAAGTGTTACAAATCTTTTCACTTTTTAAGACGTTTGAGACTCTATGCCGTCGTCTGCGAGTGGCGTAGACTGAAGTAGACTTACATTCTACACATTCAACACATTCTGTAATTCTTTTCATTTATTATAATATAAAAACATTTCTCAATATTAGAATTTATCATAATTTTGAAGTGAATTTCAATAAAAAAAACAAAAAGAAAACAATTGAAATAGATTTGAATGTCGCGTGAAGTGTACGCCACTGCGCACGAGAGACACTCTGTCGCCAAATAATTTTCCCCAAAATTGCGCCAAAAGTTTATCAAAATTATGAAAATATGAAAAACAAAAACAATTTTATATCAAATAATCTAAAGCTTTAAAGCCTTTAATTAAAACTTCTTCCGGTTCTCATTGAGTGCAAAATAGAGTTTTTAATGAAATAAAAGTTTAATTAAAATAATAAATAGATTTAATTAAATACTCACCACTTTTTGCGTAACAATTAGTGATAATTAGATCACAATTTTGATGATCTATTTGAAGGTCATTTGCTTTGATTGGCTTTCACTTACATTTCCACTAAAATGAGTCCAATTTTTATTGGATTCAAATATTATAGCAATTGATTAGACATTAATAGACATTAATAGCAGTGATTATACAGGTATTAACACCAAAATGACCGCTAATTCACGTTTTATTACACTTAAAATGAAAACGTTTCGTTCAAATCATAATTAATTGAAATTTATTTAAAAATCTTTTGAATCACTTCTGGTTTTTGACTCAATTTATTAATAATTGAAAAGATTTGACGTCTCTTTAAACACATTTTCTTTAGATTAATCTATTTTTACACTTTTTAACGTATTATAAATTGAAAGCAAATCAGTTATCAATCAAATATCAATTTTATGTTTTTACAAATTTTCAAAATTTGTTTAAAACTTATTTTTAGTATTATTTGTATTGAATAGTATTCAACTGAATGGTAGTGAGATGTGAACGGGTCTGGAGTTGTAAATGGCTTTGGCCTTAAACTCATTGAACGGATTTCCTTTTGTTAATACATATCTGTCTTCAGGTAAATGATTGACATCTCTTCTCACGAGGAATAATATGATTGAAGTAATGATAATAATAAAAGCAATTCCCGAAACAATTATGAGTAAAATCAAAACAGAAGTCAAACCAATTTGTTGTTCGTCTGAAGCATTAACTTGTGTTTCAAGTGTTTCGCCATTTATTGATACAAATAGTGGTTGAGTACAGACATTACAGACATCGCAGACATTCATTAATAATATATGAATACAAATAGAAATGAGTCTCAACTCTAAACACATCTTCAGATTCCTTTTTAACTAAATATTGTTGACAAACAAAATGATATTAAGGTTTTTGTGACAAATATATTAAGAAATGTTTTACTTAAATTATTATTTGAATAATGTGTTTTTATTGAAACCATTCAAAATAGAGCTTGTTTTACAACAATAGTCAGCTCTCAAATAGAGTTAGAGTTAATTAATGCGTGTTTTGCATCAAAGTTGGCTTATATTTGTTGAGAAAACAATCATTTTTGTGAAAAGCAAACTATTATAAAAACTTAGAAATGTTTGAAATAAGACTCTTTTGAGTTAAGGCGCGTATCAGTTAATAATAATAATTGTTAATTAGGTTAAAAGCGTAACAATGCAATTCACTTTTGCTAATAAATGCTTTTCATTCCTTTAATTCCACAATTATTGCTTCTATCCTATAATTGATTTAAAAAGTTTAATTACAATTAAATTTGTGAACATAGGAATCAAAACGACACGACTTTGTAACTTTTACGGTACATAACATTAATAATATTTGGTTTGGTTCAATTTTGTTGGTTCGACTACGGTTTCTTCGGCCAGAGAATGAGGACATATGAGTTGTATATTATTAAAGTTACGGCTGCCTCAATCACATCATACATAAATCGTATTCATCGGAAATGGCCAGTCTGAGCGTAAAAAAATTCCCGAAAATCGACTACGGTTTACTCGGCCCGAGAATTCCCGAATATCGAACATATATATGTTACCTATGGGTCATGGCAATAATTGTCGACATGTTTGGATCTCTCGGAAACCCGTAGATTTTGCAATAAAAATTACCCGAAAATCGACTAGGCTTTACTCGGCCCGAGAATTCCGAAAAAGTAAAAACTACAAAGTTATTT
>JAUJYT010001475.1:0-11469 GCA_033996565.1 Nanhermannia nana
GAATTTAATTTTTATTAAATTAATGCTTAGTATGAGGCCATAGTGCTAACGCATCTCTTCAAAAAACTGCTTCAATTATAAGTATTTTAATTTGGTTCATATTCCTAAAGTGAATGCAGTTTTTAATTGAAACTCAATTACTGTACATTTGAAGTGAATCCTCTTTATCAAAAATGGTGCTAACGTTAAGAGTATTGAAATGACTTTAAATAAATTTAAGGCGAAAAATAACTGAAACTACTGAAACGGTGTTATGGGGGAGAATATATGTTTTTGAAACAGGGATATCATTATATACGTGGTTGACATTGACGCCGGAAACTAATATTTTATTTAGAAACAGCAAAGACTAGTATCTTAACGCCCACAAGAAAACTATTTAAGCCAAATAAACATAAAGAAGTATTGCTTAGAAAAACAGTAAATGCGGGCTTTGTTATGCTCTACTTTGCCAATAATAAACTTGTAAATTATTTTGCAGTACTTACCAGTGATGAAGAGTCCAAACGGGTAATAGTTTGAGTTTGGATATAACTCACTGGAGTAGAGTTTGTTCTCTCAGTTTTAACTTCTCTGTCATTATTAAAGCTATATCTCGATTGACTGCGTCGGGTCAGTTTATTGCCCATATTATCAACAAATTTATAATTCTCTGTAAATAATAAATAAATAATAAATTAAATATTTAAATATAATATAAAAATAGATTCTTTAGCTTATACAAAGTTGAATTACCATATAAAACAAGTAAAACACTAATGGGTAGTGAAATATTTGTAGTGGGAAATTATCTTTCATTCTATTGAAATAATAAGGGTTTACTTGTTATTAATATGCGACTAAAATACTGCATAGTATAAACTTATACAGCTTTTTATCATTACAATGTACTAATTTTAATGATAACATTCATTTAATTGTTATTAACATTCATCAGCTATTCCGTTGATTTTAAGTTATGTCATATTATCTTATCGTATATTATAGAACAAATGGATAACTCAGTGAACAAATATGACTTTAGAATTATTAAAAGTTTTATAAGTATCTTAGTATTAACGCTATTAGATGTATAACATGCTATAGAAACACATATGAAGCATGTAAAGCAAAAGTATATCTGTGTACAACAGAAGTATATCTCTATATAACAGAAGTATATCTGTGTAACCGTTAAATTCAAAGCACTTATTAATAATCGTTCTCTTAATCAACAAAAAGTTAGAAAAACAAGCTTTACTTTGCATTACGTGCTTCACATGTATATTATATATATTATCAACAATACAACAAATACAATAAATAATTATATAATTAGAAAACAGTTGGAATTGATCTTAGAATACCTGAAAGTAAAGAAAACACCAATTTAGTAGTTTACTTACCAATAATACTTACTTTACAATAATAATGACATAACTAACTCAAATTAAATGATGCCATTCAATGTAGGTGTTTATGAATTAATTATAAGCAATTATTATGTCATAAGCTTGAACCTTACATGTAATGCATGCATTATGATTGTATTTGCATTCAGTTAAAAATACATGAACTTCCGCTCAAAACATTTTTCATCCGGTAAGGAATTGACAGATAAGCTGTTGTTCCGTCTCTTTGACAGTTAACTTTTCTTTGTACTCCCAACAGAATCCCAATTAGATCCCATTGAGATTCAATTGGATACCTAAAGTGCTATCAGATAGTTTTAAATCATATTTTTTGTTATCCAAATAGTTTTGTAACTAATAATTTATTTTAAAAGTATTTTTATTCGTGTTTTAAAAGTGATTGAGATTCTATGCCATAGAATTATAATTGAATATTTGGTGTTTTAATCAACGATATAGTGTCTTATAATTTCTCATAAGTACTAAAATGTTTCATAAATATATAATTTGAGCGCTGCGTTACTTGGAATATAAACTAGGGTTACCGGTCATGTGATATGTATTCTTATTTTTCTGACTTATTCTGAGAGCTTTGAAATTGTAAATAAAAATTGTTTAAAATATTCAGTTTGAATGATTTAAGTCGTTTTACTGTTGACAAAAAAAATTATTTTAAGTGTTTGAATGCATACCAGAGATAATGAATTGCTTATACATTTATAAAACAATAATATAACAAACTCAATAACGGGAACCTTTAATTTTAATCACTTAAAGCGAGCGCTTCACTAACATACAATTTTGTGTGTGTAGGTAATTTTGAAAAACCCTATACTAGTAATTGTTGACAGATTTGGTTATTCAACTTTCTTCAATTATTGCAGAGGAAACCATTCATTTTTTCCGGTGATTAGATATTGGATTTGATTGAACACAAATTATAATTCTATGACTAACTTATTAACTTTGAAATCCTGTCTGCAATCCGTTCATTTAAACAAATGAAAAATGTGACTTATTTTCAAAATATTATGTTTACCACAAAACAACAAAGTGCGCATTTAAGATGCGGCGCTTGCTCTTCAATTTAGGATTTTCTAAATTTGATTTAACAGTAGTGCGCCTTTCATTCATTTCCTAACCTTATCTCAACATTATCCCTGTCTTCTATGGATTTATGATAGCCCTTAACCAATATAATTAACAAATAGTAATTTTTTGAACCTGTTTTTTGTCAGTCCATTGCTATTATAAAAATTTAAAGCCTATGCTAACATTTTTCAAATTTTTTCCTGAAATCTTGCATTTAGTACAAACTCAAAAATCAGGAAAAATTAATGAAAATGTATAAAATCGACGGAACAGACAAAACTTTTAAATCGGAAAATATCTAATTTCAAAATGTATTTCTAAGGCATCCTTATGTTAACTGACTTTAATATCAAACCCCTGAAGATTAATCTTAAGAAGTTCGGGATTTTCCGATAACTTCTTTATCTGTTTATTTATTAGCGAATCAAAACTTACTAATACTGTAAGAGCGGTGTAACAAACAAATCAGTTATCAATAGTTACAGTACAACTTCAACTTCAGGATAAAGTAATTTATGTGACAGATACTGCACTTACTGTATTTATTTGGCAACTTTTGAATGAACTACAGATTAATAAAATGAAATGCAGATTACTTTTTGTGCCATTAATAGTAAGTAAATAATAAGAAATATAAACAACAAGTGCATTTCAAAAATAGCAGATATTATTCTTATTTTAATCTTTAGAATGTTTTCTATTATGATTGTTTCACTTTGAAAAAAGTAAACTGTAGCTGCACTTTAATTTGTAGCAGCATCAACCGAAATTTAATACTCTTAACCCCTGTTGAATCCTATTATCCCATTTATTTTAATATGCAATTTAAATTTCGACAAAATTCTTTAAATTGAATCAATTGAAAAACACTGCACAGGATTTTTAAAATATTTTATTCCAAATAATACAGAATATATCGAAAAATGTATGGCTTACTTATTGGACTAAAAGCAAATGATTTAAATCCAATTTACAGATTTGTCTAATTAAAGTAGTGTATAGTATAGACATTCAATTATATATTGCTTAAACATTTAAGAAAGACTTTTTGATTTTCAATTGTAATTTGTTTAAATATTTTTCATTTACATTGAATTTAGTTTAAATTATTTTATAAAGATTATAGTTTTATTGCAATTTTTCTCGTAGGGGTATTAAAACACTACTTCGGTTAATTGAAGTGCAATCTAGTAAACCGTGTGTTGTGGTAGTTTACGAACCACTTGAGATTATTGACAATTTAATCCAAACTATAAAAAAAGTATTTTTATATCAAATATTTATCATTTTTCTTATAACTTAACTAACTTTTTGTGTAGAATTGTTGTATTAAATGACTTTTTCATTATTAAAAATGAAATGTAAATACAATTTTATTTATGATGCGATTTAAAAAAATAACTTAAAATTTTCAAATTCAACCTAATAGTGTTCAACTGAATGAATATTGAAAACGCCTGCACTATGCAAATAACTGATTGCTTATATTAAGAATTAAATCCATAGAATAAGTGAATTTTGATAGAAGCAAATCATTAATCAAAGACTTTTAAAAGATAAGTATTTATTGCTGTGCAGTGCGTCAATTTATTACAGCTATTATTCTTTGATTAAATATTATTTAAATATTATATACAGTAAGTTACCTAAGATAACAATCGTATAAGACAGCGCTGTCCAACTCACTTTGCTACGAGGGCCACAATTAGTTGGCCAATGCATTGGTGGGCCACTAATTTATAAAAAGTAATTATTTTGTATCTCCGAAGAAGCTTGAACTCAGATATTTGACAATAAAAATTTGTATCAGGCATTATTTCGTTAGCACTGTTAACTCTTAATATTTATGCAGTTTCTCCCAATTTAATTTGCATTTTATATTATGATAAATAATCTTTATATTAGTAAATCTAGTGATAAATAAGATATAAAATCATTAAATGAATTACATTCTTATAATTTTTAAGTTATTTTATAAACAAGTAATTGTGATTGAAATACTCAATACATATAGAAATTCAGGTAAATGGAAAGGCACTAACTCTTAAACACTGGAAAGAAAGACACCGTTTTTTGTGAATTTCATTTTACAGAAAATTTTACAAAAATTAGAACAATTTTTGTATGAAAACACTTATCATTTTAATGGATGCTAGTCTTAAGTTTGTGAAGCTATTAGGCAAAATTGTTAGAACCTCAAAACCAACTTTATTAAATTTGGGGAGTTATTGTGTTACAGTGGTAAGGTCCCGGACTCAAGATCGAAAGGTCGTGGATTCGAATCCCAGCCCCGTCTGTTGTTCTTTGATTGCTATATGTTGGCCACATATTCATTGTTTTCGAGCAATCCCTAGGCCCGACGCGTTTACCCACGCCAACACAGGTTCCTCCTGTAAAAATCTCACTGGATTCGGTGAGATCTCCTCTCATTAGGGAGTTACTGAAGAAAACTTTTTTTTATTTCAATTAGAAAAGTAATTAATTTTTTGTTTCTCATTTGATTGAAGTACAGGTAATACCTTAACTTGGTTTACAATATTTGATAGAATTGAATAAGCACAGAATCCTTATTGATTTGTTAAAAATTTTCTATTGGAGTTACAGACAGGTTGAGCTATATTAAACAATCAAATTTCGACATACTTATATCTCTGTACAGACTGTATATGTCTAGAACCAAAAAAATTTAACGAAATGAATGTAAAATACTGTATAATTTATTTAAGGACCACACAATTGATACATTCCTGTGATATTGGCGGGCCACCGAAAATCAATTAGTAGGCCACAAGTGGCCCACGGGCCACGTGTTGAACAGCACTGGTATAACAGCTTATTTTGTAGTGCATCAGGCTATGGACTGAGTGACTTGGGTTCGATCCCAAAAAGGACCGGGTTGGCGATAAATCGAATATCTGACACAATCTTCAACTGATTCTTGGAATTTTTGGATTTTCCTAATTTTCCAGTGAATTTGCTTTAAATTCTATTTTTTATATGTTTCAAAATATTAATTTCGTTTATATTTATGATAGAAATATATAACTAGTGAATGTTATGTTTTAGTAAATCAATGAATTACAAAATGATATGACTGATTGACTTTAGTTTTTTATATTTAAGTTATTTTGATAAATATTGTTAATGTTCTCAATTTGTTCTAATTTTTTCATACTATCTTAGAAAATGTTGAAACTCTGGTTATAATAAATTTTGTTTACAGAACTCACAGTTTTATGTATTTCTAGATTTAATTCCAATTTGTATAAGATATACGATTTATTTTGAGATTTAATTTTTGTATCCTTATCCTTAAGTTCATTCACAAAAACTGAACTCAAGGATAAACTATTACAGTCAACCGGTAATAATGATAATGTTCCAACTTTAAATATACGCAAAAAACAACACTGCAGTTATTTTAATTTCTTAGTAAATGCTCTGAGATTTTTGGATAAAATCAAAATAATGCTAAAGAAGAGAAGCAGTAATATATCATACTCTTTAATGCTTGGATGGAGAAAAAAATGGATAAAACCTTTCAGTTTCTTATGATCGTAAGCTCAAATTGCTGTCAAGGTTTAACATAAATTACAGAAAACTTGGATTAAATTGAAGTCAAAGCAGTATTCAGAAGCATTATTTCAACATTTATATTAAGTTTAAACTTCTATATGCTTTAAAATTATTGAATTTATTGTAAGAAATTGTTAACTTTAGATAACTTGCTGTACCTGTTAATATGAAAATCTAACATTTAGTTTTCCTTTTAATTAGTTCTGGCAGTTTTGGCATTCATTTTAAGCATCTTTCGCTTAATTTAATAAATATATCAAATGGCATATATTCAAGAATCTATGCATTTATTTTTACACATATTTTTCACTTGTAGATCATAAAATTTTCTTTTTGTGCAAAAAAACTATTAAACTAACGAATAATTTTTAATATTTGAAAATTAGAAGAAACCAAATCAGAATTTAGTGTTTAATAAATAAAATAATATAGGCTTCAAGTTATGTCTCAAGTCTCCAGAATAGAGAATAAAAAACTTGCAAAATTGAGATAGTGAACAAATAGTGATAAAAGTACGAAATATTAAAAGTGATTTTTTAAAATAAAATTGGTTGTCTAATTTTTCTAGCAATTATTGGTAGTTTAATTTTTACGACGGCTTTCTCTCAAATTATGTATATTTTAATATGAAATTATCAAATATATAAAGAAAATACATTGAATGAAATGATAATAAAGAATAAAAAAAATAGTGTATACAATGAAGAATGAAGGCCTTATATTTATTGACAATCTATATAACTAAGAATATACTTTCAGTTTGTGTGTTTGTGTGTCTCTTCTGCTGATACAATGTAATATACAGTAGAGAACATACGTTTGAACAAAACAAGTTTCTGTTGAATTGAGCATTCACTCAATTGGCATGCGTGAAATATAGCATTCAAACCATATATATATAGATTATTCATTTATATCCCGCCTTTCTGACTCATAAGTATTAAGGCGGTTTATGCCAGATTAGGATAGTGTGAATCACATTCACTGTGAAACATTCAACTATCTCCAGCTAATCTGCAGCCCTGTTAAGAGTACTAAAGTACCCTAAGTTGGGCCGCTTAGTCTATGCTAGCCTTGGAAAACTTTTTTGGCATACAGTTAGACTCGAACCCACAGCCACTTAGTGAACTGTGTGAACTTTTGACTCAATAATGAGCCACTGCCTAGACCATTAAGCCATCCAGCCAGCTGCATTCAAACCATAACTGTTCAAACTATTGTACTGTAAAACACCCATTTGGGACTACAGTAGTATAAAAAAAATTCATAGAGTCAAACAGATGAACAATTTGTTTAAAAATAAAAATCAGCAGAATTTTGATTTCTAGAGCTATTCAATGGGACTGGAACTAAATTCCGAAGTAAGGTCGGGTACCGACCAGAGATGCCCAAGATATGAAGCTCCAGGAGGGGGGTACTATTTTTTAAAAATTTACCTTGGTCTCCCCTTTGAGTTTTTTCAATATTTTTAAAAAAATTTTACATTGGACTCCCGTTCCATGGTAAATATCCAAAAATCCATGGAGGGGGGTCTACAAATCAAAGGGGACTAAGGTAAAATTTCGGGCATTGGGGGGGGGGGGGTTACACATCACCACGTGGGCATCTCTGGTAGCGACGGTCGAGTAGATTAGTATAATGCATATTAGATGTGAACATATTCTCCAAATTGTGTGCATTATTAATAAAGAGCACACATAAATCACATAAAATAGAAGTTTGATAAATGCATAACAGCTTATCAACTTTTACCAGCTTATATCAGAATCAATTTTTCTATTGGTAAATGTTAAATAAAAGTATGGTGTATTGAAATTTGTTTTACTCAATAAATGAAAAGGAACTTAATCAACCCAATCAACCAATTGAGCCATTTGTGAGATTCTTGAAAATAAATTCATAAAAAACCTTTTCTTCAGTCAACTCCCTAATGAGAGGAGATCTCATTGAAGCTCATGTTGAAAACCAGTGAGATTTTTACAGGGATAACTCCGTATCGATGTGGGCGAACGCGTCGGGCCATAGGGTTGTTATAAAACAATAAATATGTGACCAACATATTGCAGGCGCTTGGGGTTCGAACTCACGACCCTTCGATCATGAGTCCAAGCCATAGCGCATTACGCCATTCTCCCCCATATAAATTCATAAAAATCCATATTTTAAAGGTATATTTATCTAGATCCCAATTAAAAGTAATAATTAAAATAATTTAAAACTTTTTTCTGTGCTAAATGTCAGTTATAATATAAATAACTATAATTTAGAGAATTTTAATTAATACAATTAATACAATGTTAATACTTAATAGATTCCCTTCCACTCCTGTTATGAAATAAATTGAACTTAATTAGTATATACAGTATATATATTTAATTTACTTGATTATCAAATAGCTTTACGTAACAATCACTATTATCAGTTTGTGTCTATACATTTGCTCATATAATACAATGATTGCTTCAATAAAAATAATAATAATAATTAATGTAATATATTAATAAAGTCTGAATAAAGTGAAACAAAAGACTCATTTAATAAATATGAGAACATAAAAGTATAATATAATAGCTTTAAGTGAATTATTTAAAATAAAACAACTACTGTATGACTTAATAATAAACAAATAACTAGTTATAACTTATAAGAATCATCAAATATGTTATCCAATTATTTTATTAAATTTGAGTGAAAAATATTATTAAATTCAAATCCATTCGTTACGATTGTTTTTCTTAACAATAATAGTAGACCTTTCAGTTGTATCTGAGAGAGGACTCGAACGATTGTCAATATTAGCTTGACTTTCATTCAAATTATCTATCCTTCGGGCAAATATAGAGCGCCTTAAATTTGCGTCCAATTGATACGACCCATGACCTGCTTCTCCACTAACACTTCCACTACCAATGGTTTCACTATTCATAGATTCCTGACTTCTTGAGAATGGTATGACTTTGTTTCGCGTCGCTTCGATTAATTGCCTCCATCTGTTACCACCTCTTCTTTTATTAGCCAACCCTCGGGCTAGTCTTGAGAATCTACTTCTTGATGAGGAGGACTTTAACTTAGGAGGAGAACGGGGTGAACGGGGAACAGGCGCTTCATATTCGAAGTCATCATCAAAACTGGTGACTCTGTCCATCAATAAAAAATCAAAATTAAAGCCTTTCATAAGTCTTCTCTCTCTTTGTCTGCCTCTTTTGCCAACTGGTTGTACTGTTCCATCTTTTCCTATTGAATTTGATAGAAATAGAGTTACAAAACCCGTGTTTTGATAGTGCCTTAAGTTTATTAAAGTTTCTAAAGCAAAATGTATTTTCAATAATAGATATACCGGTAATATATTTATCAAATTGATGACTTACAGCTACCTGTGCTGTATATTATAGGAAATTTATAGAAAGGTCTAACCTTTGTTCCGTCCGCCGAGCATTTCTAGTAATTCAAAGCGTAGAGCACTTATATCCTGCTTTATTTCATTGCAATCATCTTCAGTTACCCCTCGCTGTCTTTCCTGAATCCTTTGCTCACTTGTGATATACCTTCGAATTAATGATCGCATAATTGTTTGATATTTATGATCTCTTTCGCTGGCTTTACGCGCTTTTCTCTGACAAAATTTTGGAAACTTCATTATGAAAAGCTTCAAAAATATATTTATTATCAAAAACTAATGCTTACTCTTATGGTTCTCATCGCTTCATTCTTAGCTTTTTTGGTTTGTCCGCAAAATTGATGAAAAATCCATTTCACTAAATAGATGAGTGACTTTGGACTCGGTATTACATTAAATGGCGGCGGAACTGTTGCTCCATCATTGAAGTAACTCATCCATAGTTTACTTCTTGCAAATTTCCATTCTTTATCTGCTTGTTCCTAACGGTTCATTATATTAACATTACTTTAACTCAACTTTAATTCAATTCAAAAATAATATTCTAATATATGAGAAAGTCTTTCAACAAAAATACATACACTTATCATCTGATATGAATGGTTCATCATTGCAATCAACAAATTTAGTAAAACAATGACATTAATGACACTATAAGTACCAAACATTAATAGTCCCCAAAATCTTGTATAACTTTGAATTCCTATAATTATAAATAGCAGTTTGGTTTAAATTTCTATAAATTGAACAATTAATTAGTGTATAACCTGTCAGCTCAAAATTTTCAAGATCTATAAGTCCAAAACTGGCCCAAAATAACGTTTGTGACGATTCAAATAAACTAAAATAAATTAAACAATACTATAATATTAAAGCATTTAATCAAATATTCTCAGTATTTGCTATTGTTATACACATTATGAGTTCACAGAATTATTATTAATTATTGTGTAATTTTACATACTTAGCAAATCTTCTCCAAATGAAACAGGCATCTGGATGTGGAATATCAGAGTGATTTTTACCAGCAGTTTGTTTTGTTGTTTGCTGTAATAGACAAACTTGTTTTTCCATATCTGCGTAATACCTGCCGTTCAATTAAGTTTGATTTTAATATCGATCAAATTGATCTCAAATGGCATAAAATACGAGAAAATCATAGTAAAATATATAATACCAAAGCAATTGATTCATTCCACAGGCGAACGAGAAAAGGACTAATGTGTAAACACTAAAAAATTTGAGAATGTCTATAACCATTCTGCCTAAGCTTATTTGAAGCGGTCCTAAATGGGGGTTCACTGAAAATATATACACCAGTTTTAATGAACTAAATATGTTCGCGGCAGCAAAGAGTCCTTCAGATAAAAGAATTGGATCGAATGCATCCCAATATTCTCTGGGAAGTGATGCCGTACCAGTACGTAATGATATCTCTTTTTGAATCTGATTATTAATAAAATAGTAAATTAAAAAGTTTTGAACATTGAAAAAATATTACAGATCTGTACAGTACAGTACCTGTAAATATGCGATAACTCTGAGGGCAATAGTTGCCACATATAATGAATTTGTAATGAAATCAAGAATATTCCACATATCACTCAAGTAATCAGTGATTCCGAGATCCCATAACTGTTTGACTTCACTCCAGATGAGCCCTTTAATAAGATTTATTTGCCAATCAATTATTATAAGGGTTTAAATTATGGTTACCTAAAACCCAGGAAAGAATGAAGAGCTCAATATGAGAAGGCGGTGCACCTCTTTTAGAATCAGAATAATAGTTAAATTCAGAATCAATTCAACTAAGATTTAAAATCTCGTTAAGAGTACCTTTTCGTTGTATTGACCACTTCGCCGGTGGAAACGCCAAATATATCAGTTTCTATTCGTTGTGAGGCCAGCATTAGTAATACTTAAAGAAAAGCAAATTAATTAATGGATAAACTGGAAAAAGTTAATTTGAGTATAAATATTATTCTCAAATTTTGCCAATAACTCAATCGAATG
>JAUJYT010001476.1:0-11465 GCA_033996565.1 Nanhermannia nana
TCATGACTAATATTTTCCAACTCTGAAACCTCTCTGCCCACGACCCCCCCCCCCCAATTCGCGGTTTGTACTTTAACGCAGAAACTGAAAATTCATTGAGTTAATGATTTGAAAATTTTTCGTTAAGCCCCGAGTATTTATTTTCTACAGTTAAATAAAAATTACTCTAGAAGTAGGGCATTTTATCGAACATGAAGAAGGCGCTTCCGATATACCTAATAAAGGAAATTTGATAATTATTAATGTTCACAAAAATAATCATTTAATTAAACTAAAATATCATAACGACTACTATTATCCGCTAAAATCGCGTTGTAATAATTGAAAAAATTGCTTCAAAATATTAATGTTAGTACAGTATAATGTTATTTGAGTTCATTTTGTTTAATATGTTGTTAAGTTTGTTTAGAAATATAAATAAATTTTTCATACATTTTCCAAAATTGCAAACACTGGAGTCGAACTTTTTTGTCAAATATAATTGAGTTAATTAATAGCCAGCACGTTTCCTTCCTATTCATTCGTAGCGCTAATGAAATTGCACTCATTGTTATCGTAATATTTTCAGGCATTAGTTTTGAGAATTGCATCAAAGCATTTAACTTATCATTATTTGACAAAATTTTACAAAAATAGTTTACGATTTGTATCTGAAATGTAGGATCAGATACAGTAAGACAACAATGTCTGACGGATTCAAATAAATATAAGAATTGATTTTGATTTTTAACATTCTTCATCATAAACTCCAAATAACTAAATAAAAATAGAATAAAAATAAATTTAATTAAAATAAGTTTAATAAAAGTACAGAAATAGAAACTGACTTCCACCACAAGAGTTGCAGATCAACCGAACAACTTTTATCAATCGAACAGAGAGCTAATGCAGACTGAAATGCAGAATCGATTTGATGCTCAGAAACTGATTCTATCTTAAGGAGTAATCTGAACAAAATTGTTGAAAACATTTAGTTTAATATAGTTTTAAGTTTTAATTAAACTCAAAATATAAGTAAAGACTTACATATAACAAAGCCATAGGAGAGGAGATCGCGATTCTTTGGATTTTCTGGCATTTAATAATTCAAAGTTATGATTGTTTTCTTCGTCTTCAAAAAGGAGTGTTTCGAATGCAATTCTCAATGTAGGGTAAGATATATGACACCTATAATAAAAGGCTGCGATCACAAGCATCTCATTTCGTGCGTTAACCAATTCTCCCAATTGGTAATAATGAGTCGCAACACTCAAATATACTTTGATTTCTAAATCTGAATACATTTGACTTCCTTTCAAAATTTGTATCAAATGTTTGTGATTCTCATCAAATTTAAATCTGTGCTCAACTATTAAAGGCCATAAAGACGAGTCATTTCGAGACATTTGCATTAAGTCTTCATAAATATTTGGCTCATTAGTGTCATATCGATTAAGTTCAGCTAAATTTATATAAATAGCTAAACTGTTTTTATCAATATTAATATCGTTTCCTTTAGAGAAATGACATAATTCTAGAGCTGTATTCAAACATTTCCTAATGTCTGTAATATTAATCATTTGAATCAAAGCACTCCAATCGAAAACAAAAAGTGTTTTATGAATAAGTTGTGGGAATTCCTGTTTAAAAAGTTCGAAGCAATGTTCGGGCAAATTATGATAAACCAATAAATGGATAAAACAAAGCCACGCAAAGACTCGATCAGAATCAGTAATTTGATCGCTTATGTAACAGAAATTATTTTTTGAAGTCAAGACTGGCTTTAGTGACTGTATTTCACTTAAAAATTGTTCTGAAGACTTGTTTAAAGCTTCGCTTAATTGCGAAACTGCTAAGCAATAGTCGTTTTGTTGTAAATATAAACGAATTTTATACATAAGGACTTCCAATATTTGATGAGAACGTATTTCAAAGTTGTTGTTAATAATAATATTGTTGGTCAGGTTATTGAGCAATTGTGTGGCAACAGAAGCCTTATCTTCAAAACTTGTACATAAGGATAAAAATAATTTCCAAACTCTGTAATGAGGACAGTGTTCTACAATTTTTCTACAAATGTTAATTAAGCTGAATCTCGAATCTTCACCATTTCTGAGGATTCGATTCGAATAAATGAAAAGGTAGTGTTCGTATAATTCTGGGTCTGTTTTGTTTTGCTCTAAAGCTCGTGACAAAACATTGAGTGCCCTATCAATAGAATCTGCAAAGTTATGGTTTGAACACTTAGTTATGTGATAATACGCCAGTTTTATCCATAATTGAATATTATTTGGATCAGATGCTAATGAAGTTTCCAGTTCTGCACTAATGGGCACACCTTCGGGAGCATAAAATCGATTGTGGAAATAGATATCTGGATCAGAAGATAATCTTAATTCTGATATTTTGGCCTCATTTAGAACTAATGATTTATCTCTTATGTTAAAACGATAGCAAAGGTCATCGAATGGCACTTCTATTTTAGAAGTACTAAAAAGTTTGGGAATACGTCGTGTTAACAAACATACAGTCGATTCTTTAGAATTGTTTCGGATTTGATTTGCAATTTGACGACAATGAGCTTCTATTGATAGCTGAGGTTTCATTTCAATTTGTTTTTGAGCAAAACTTTGCAAATTATTTCTTATATTATGCAAAACTTTAATATCTATGCCGTCATGTATTTGAGATGTTATTCCAGCAAGTTTTGGGTCGTATAGTAATAGATCAACTATTTTGTTAGAAGAATCCAATAAACATTGATTTATGTGTTGCCACAAACACTTCTCGTCATTACAAGTTCCCAATAGATCTAATTTTAAAACCAAATATACATCAGATTTTAAGTACGCTTTTATTTTATAAAAACTTTTTCAATCAATTGATGGTTAAGGTCTACTTCATATCAAATGAAAGAGTCAACTAAATAGAAATAACACTTACCATATCGGCAAATATTTTCTAATGGATTCAAATTATTTGTCCAATGATCAGAACTAATATCTTTTGGCTGATTATCAATTAATCGATAAGAATGTAAGTGAGAGAGAACGCTGTCATATAATTCTGTGTGAGAATCAGAATCAGCAGATAATAATACTTTATGCTCTACATCCGGAACACTGATAATCGATTCTAAAGTTTTAATATCTTTATCCGAAAACATTAGTTCTATAAAACAGTCCAATGATATTAAGGAATGATTTCGCGGAATTTTCAGAAACTCTTTGACTAATGCTTGCAAAGCCTTTTGACACACTTGTACTTTAGATAATGGAAGTATTTTGTCGTTATTTGCATTAGAAATTTCAGGAGTCACTGCATTAGAAGTCGTTTGAGGAGATTTTGGAGAAACTGATGAAACCATTTTAGGAGATGTGGGCCTCAAAAGACTTGCATTCTTAAGATCTTGTAATCGCTTACTATAAATTCGTTCCAACTCTTGTAATCTCTTCTTTTCATCTGCTATCTCTTGTTTAGAGAGTTGAATGGTTTCGCTTTTGGTGCGCTTTTTGACAGGAAGTGTGGAAGACATCGAATCTCTATTAACCCGTTTTACAGTCGAGGCGATCGGCAACTTATATGTATTTCCATGAATTTTGAGACCCATTCTAATGCATTGCTTCTCAAATTGATTAACATTATTGGTCTCAACAGTTACTGCGTTTTCATTAGTTTTCAAATCTTCATTCAATGAATGAAATTCTGCAGCAGTTGCAGAAACAACTCGCGTCGCGGCTATGAATGACTCTTGCATTTTACGCGCGTGTTGTTGTGCTTTTCTCAATGCATTTCGCTTTAGGGCTACTTTAGTTTTAAGTGCATTTACTTTAGAAATCTTTTCTTGTAAATTAGCTTTAGATGTCTTCCATTTAAGTTCATTTCTTTTGAGCACAACATCGCTCACCTGATATTTTTCTCTGCGAGCAATTTCAGCCTTCAATTTCTGATATTCCATTTGTTGAGTTATAGAAAGCTTTCCTACAACTGCCGGCGCTTTCTTTTTTGGCAAAATTATCTGACTTTTACTCAATTCTTGTTTCGATTGAAGTCTCGCTTGTCTTATAAACGAATCCAATCCCACAGGAATTGATTCTATTGCTGTCGTGACTACTTTTCGTTGAGGTTTTTGAGCTTCTTGTTCATCATCTGATGAATCGTCACCAAAATTAATAATTAGTTTTGGTTTCAAAATTGTAACCACAGGTATTTGATCTATTTTGACATTTGGCTCAATTCCTTCATTCAGTGAAATTTCTTTTTCAGTTTCAGTGGAGTTTTCATTTGTCAATTCAGAATTTTGTTTAATAAAATTCAATTGACTTTCTGTCTCTTTAACAGAACTGTCTTTAATGGTAGAATCAGTTTTTGCTTTTGCTTTTAAGAGCGACTTTAGTAGTTGTTCCCGAAGAACATTCTCATCGAGTTCTTCGTATTCAAAGCTTTCACTATCAATATTAACAGGTGTTTGAACTCTAATTTTTTTAGACTCGAGTGCAAGCCGTCTGAGTTCAAGTTCATCGTCGTCTTCACTCATTATTTGATCGTCTTTTGAGTCGTCATTAATTTCATTAATTTCTACACTTTTAACATTTTGGTCAATGACTTCATCTAATTCTTTGTCGCTGTCATAAATAACAACCACTTCATCATTCTTTTCTTCTTTTTCAAGATCTTTCAATTGAGACTGAATTCTCTTATACTCTTCGAGCAAATCTTCATACGAGGCGTCTTGGATTTCATTTCTCGATTTAGGTCTAAAATCTTTTGGTCGGTTCGAAGTTTGGGGAATTTGAGTCAATACTTTTCTTTTTCTAATTCTTTTAAAATTTCTGCGACTATTCTTCGCTCTCTTACACGACTCTCTATGAACTGACACTTTATGAGAACATTTTCTTATTGGAGATCTTGAATGACTGGCTTTTGATGACTCTCTGGGACTCGTTTTGGGACTTTTAGAAGTAACTAAATCTCGATCTTTTAGTTTAGACTTTTTTGGATGTCTTTTGACACAATTTCTGTTTGAAATCTTATCCTCAACAGTGTTACTCTTCAACAAACGGTTTAGTCTTTCTTTTCTTTCTTCACTTCCACTTCTAATCCGATTGCGTTCTCTTTGAATTGAATTTGAGTTAAATTTGGGAGATTTGTGAAGAGCTGTTGATACAAATGAGGTCTCATTTGGTTTAAGTTGAGATCTAGTCTTAGAAGAAATCGGATTTTCATCTTTCGATTTATGATTTGAATTGCTTTCAGTCGTTGTTATTTTAGACATATCAAGAGGTGGTGAAAGCGGTGGAATATAAATGATCTCTTGTTCCGGATCATAAGGAGATTGTGAACCATTACTCATAGTTTCGTCAAACATCTGCACCACTTCTATTTCATCAGAACTCAACACTATTGTTGTATTATTAGAATCGTTTGCAGTTTTGTCCAAAAGGTTAATGTTTTGACTTTCAAACAAATCAGTGCTCTTTATCTGAGGTGATATCGAATCAAAACTTTTAATCTGTGTTTGTATTTGAGACATATTCTCATTAGAAAGTAATGGTGGGCTCAACTTTGGCATCACTGGATTCAAATATGTTGAATATGTGAATAAATTAGAATCACCTCTAGTTCTGGGAGTCCACTCTTGCTGTGGAAAAGGAGCCAATAATTGGTTCGAATGAGACAACAAATGACTCGAATTTAATGACTGATAATTCATTTGTTGACCATTAGAGTTGGCGTCAAATCGAGACCTAATTGGAGGACATATTTGTTGAAACGGTGTCTGAATTGGTTGAGAAATGGTTATGATTGGTGTCGGAAGTAATGCCTTATTTGGACGCAATTGTGGTCTCATTTGAATACCTATTTGTTTGTCAGATATGTGAGGCGGAGCTGAAAATCGCTGCGATTCTTGTAAACCAATTGAACGCAAGTTATTATTATTTGTCATTAAGTTTGAAGATTTATTGCAATCATTGGATTGTCTTCTGAGAGATGAATGACATTCACTGCTTGTGTTCATCAAAAGGTTTGGTTTTCGGACGTTTTGATCAACAAATGAATGATAAAAATCATTATTATTGTGATGACTGTTATGACTGTTATTGCGATTAAACGCCTGTCTGAGTGTCTGTTCGTTTGCATTAATTGAACGCAAATCGCAATCATTGAACTGATTGTCAGCAAAGCGCAGGTCTGTATCACTCGAACCAAACAGCGAGTCAGATGTGCGGCAAAGCACTGATTGAAATATTGGAGAAATATTACTGACATTGGTTTGAGTCAAATGTCTGTCAAACGTTTGATTTGTTTGCAAACCATTTATACTAATATTAATTGCATTTGAATTGAGTCCAAATCGAGAATCGCTGTCATTATTTCGTGACTCGTCTGCAATCTCTCCCTCTTCTAAATCGTCTTTTAATGACATTTGTGTTCAGTTTGCGTTTAAATTCATTATAATATCGAATAATATAACAATTTATTAATTGTTAGTTAATTAATATTTCTTAATATAAAACATAATAAACATTAAAAGTGAAAATGAAATGAAAGAATTGCGTCATAAGTCCTAAGTTTAATTCATTACAAATTACGTCTTCTTTATAATAGTTTTGTTTTATAAAAAGTTTCCCTTAATTTCACACATTATTCAAAATAATTATTTAAATGCTTTCAAATAAATGTTAAAATATTATTTTTAACAATTTATTCATTTATTGATTTATAAATAATTTCAATAATTGGTCCCTATTTTGAAAGCAATTAAACCTTTGATCAATTAAGACGTCATTTATTGTTATTATTATTTTTATTTATTTAAAAAGTACACAAATTAACAAAAGTCTTAACATTGTTTCGATTTAAGACTTTTTCAATACTGTGTTAATGTGTTTGAGATGTGTTTATATTAAATATAATAATACTTTTGACTCAAATAGTGTTCACTGTTATCCGTTTTAAAATTTGAGATCATATCAAAAGTTATTAATATTTGTTGTAATAATTGAATGAATTGAATAATAATAAGAAATGATATAAATATAAAAAATAGCGAGAATGTCGTCGAGAGGCAAAAGAGAGACTGAACCAGATATAGGACCACAACTCAGAAGCGGTAATACTTATACTCGAAAAGCAATTCGTGAAAACAGGAGTAATAGTAGAGAGAGAAACAAATCATCGCTATATCCGTCATTAGACGACATTCAACAACAATTAAATGATGATTTGGATGATGAGTACGACCAACACAACTATCAATTGGAAGATATTAATGATGACAATGAAGTCAATGACGATAAGCAAGAAATAAAACCAAAAGAATCACAAGTTTTCTTATTCATAACAATAGTAATATTGATCATCGCTTTAATCAGTTCCTACTTTCTCTTCGATGGCAACAGATTTTTGAGATCACTGTATGTCTCAAATAGAGATAATTTGCCATTAAATGGATTGAGTGATTGGCCATTATTTGAGTCAAAATTTAGTGAATTAGAGTCAAAATATGGCGAAGTATTGCCTCAAAACGGCTTTAAAGTAATGAAAAGTGCGGTCAAAAGAATTTTAAATAAAACAAGTTTTTCACTGAGAGAACCGGCAGTTATTCTGTTTGTGGGCTCTAAAGGGCAGACACATGCCATCGATTGCATTGTAAATGATTTCGTGAATGCTATTCATAGCAATTATAATGAAAACAATTTAATTAAAATAAATGGATATCAAACCAATTCTAATGACATAATTGAAAAATTCGAGAAAACCTTTGCCTCAAAACAGAATTATTTAATAATAGTAGAAAATATCGAATCGATTTCAACTAATCATATAATGGCTTTGCATCAGTTCACAGATCACGAAAACGCCAGATTTCCTGACGCTATCATATTATTAACTGCTCTTCATTACCAAAATATCACGTTAAACAGAAGCGCACGTCTCAGAGATATGGATCAAATCGCAACTCAACTCTTCGAAATGAAATGGAAGAATAGTATGGCTGAAGACCAACGAAATGCTTTAATCAGTCGTCTGACGCCTTCTGTTGTTACGATACTTGATACCGACCGCCAAATTAAATGCTAATCAATAGTTAATTAAAATTAAATTTTTATGCTTTTATTTCGAGTTTACAAACAATATATTATAATAATTGATTGTTTTTATATCTTATGACATAACACATGTTATGTTGTTTTTAATAAATATATATTTTAAGCATTTAAGTGAATTTGTAAAAATTGTTAAATTAAATAGAATTGATTGGCACTCATTGTTTAGCTCTTATTGTTTATGAATGATTAGTTGCCACGAGTCCTTCCATTTCAAGTTCAATACATCATTAGAAGTGAGTTTTCCAGTTCCATAACTTAATGGCAAAAATTTAACATAAGTATAAACTATTGACGACAAAAGCAGTATTATTGTGACCATCAATACGCGTATTGGTATCAAACACTTTAAGTGTTCAATTAAGGCAGACATTAACATGATTTTAAATACTAATGCAGGCAAATAGTGGTGTAAAAATAGGGTGCGTTCTGACAAAAAATAAGGAATGATATAAATGAAGTATCCGAATGTAAAGAGCTGTCCGATTCTAATAAATTGATTCCATTGACCTTTGAAGGGATGAATACAACATTAGTCTTATTTAAATGTTAAATAAGTTAATAAGACTAATGAACATACCATTAGAAATGTCATAAATATTTCGTTTTCTTCGTAAAAGATAAAAAATATATAAACAAATGTATAAAACTATAGAAAGAGAAGCCAAATGCCATAATACGATGTTTCCAATTAAATGAATTTGTGCCTATCATAGAGAGGTGTTTAGGTCGTTATTGAAATCAATAGAGAGATTGTTTTTACTGTTACATACATTGCTTGTAGGGCTGATCCAATACGCTATTCCTTTAGTTAAGAAAATCCAATCAAAAGGCGAATCACAGCTATATATATGGTTTTGAACATTCTCTTGATTAACGATAAGCATTTTGTATTGCAATTCAATCATTTTATCAAAGAATGACAGTTGAGTTGGTTTGAGTGGCACGAACTCAGCCAAACCCATCTCACGTTCTCTTTCTTTGACATCTGAATTTTTAGTATAACGATGTTCTTCAACATTCCAAACAGCGTCCTCTTGATTCACTATCTTATCGGTCACTATTTCGTGCTGATTATAACCCCAATCAGGCAATTGTTTACCACTGAACTGTTTATTAAATAAACAATTAATAATTTAAATCTAAAACAATAAGTCCTTACTTTCAAGGCTTGAGATGTGTTGACATGAATTAAACGTATTCTGGAATTGATTGTATGCCAAAAACCATTTGTTTCTTCGCTATTTAATAGTTTAATTCGCCATAAATTTTGCGCCGGCATTGATATGTTGTAATCGATATAACACGAAACTTCTTGATTTTGTGGAGACATAGCAGCGGCCACATCATGACTGTTTAGCGCCCGACCACTTATTCCATGAACCAATTGAACAATATCTCCGTCTTTAATGCGATCGATTGGATCGGAAACCACTAAATCATTACTTTAAAGATAAACATTTTATAGATTATAACACCTTTGCTTTCAAGACTATTTGCTTACGTTTCAGGCCTTTTAACGATCCACCAGTTGTTGACGTCTTTGAACGAATAACAAGTGACCTGTTGTTGATGAGAACTGCCTCTATTGTCGGGATAACGGATTGGGTAAAGGGCTTGATGTGAGTGCAACCAACACGCTCTTCCATGAGTGTGTCGTAATGTAATTTGCGAGCCGTGAGCTATTTCTAGTGGTTGTCCTTTGGTTATTGAGGCCAACCCTCCCTTAATTGTATTATTTTAATTCAATTTTAAGCTTTTCAGCAAAATTTGAGAGCTTTTAACCTTAAAAATAGCATAAAATATAAAATACCTCTAAACTTGCTTGAAAAGCACTGGTCATTATGTTGTCATGTGGTCCGGCGTTTGTGAGTAATGATAGATGTATATAAAAAATTGTACAATAAATAAAAATTGGCAGAAATACGAAATTAAATATATAAAATGCAAATTCAAGCCAAAGATGTAACTGAAAAAAATAGAAATATTAATATATAAATAATTTATGATAAACTCAATTATCATACAGTTTTGATGGCTTTATCTCCTATTTTATTCCACAAATCACAAGCAATTATTGTTTGGATGAGAAATAAAGAGAATATTCCAATATATTTGACACAAATGCCAAAAGTTAGAAACAGAGCAGAGGTGAAGAGCCAACAAAACCATTGCAGACTAAATGCAGTCTTTTTGGTCGATATAATGAATGACAAAATGCCGAACAAAGAGAAAAATATCAAAATAGTTTCCAATAATATGAAACGCGACTGAGTTAGTAATGCATTATCTGGTCATTTGATAAAACAATTCAAACAATTAAAATACAATAATAACTGCATCCAAATAAAAGTGAGACTCACCAAAAATAATGAGAAGAGCAGCCAATGTCGCCGTTCTGTGAGTTAAACCCATTTCAACAATCAAGTGATAAACGACCGGAACTATTAAACTACCACAAAATGCGGGCACAAAACGCAATGCCTTGAGAGGGACGCTCTGGTCATATTCTGGCAATAAAATTATTAAATATAGAAATTAATTAATAAATAGAAAGCATGTAATTAAAAACTGACTGCCGCCAATAGTGCTGAAGACATTATCTCCTTTATAACCAGCGAAATAAGCGCTCAATGAAATCAATTGTTTGCCAAGAGGTGGCTGAGAGTCAAAGAAGAAAATGCCTTTCAGGTAAAGACTCACAAACTTTCCGTAATGTAATTCATCGAATCTATTGATATAATTATACATTTATTATAAGATATAATACAATATGATATGATATAAAGTGAATGAGTGCTCACACAATAGCGTCGGGTTCGTCGAGTCTATAGAAACGAAAAGCAAACGCTGTTATGAATAAAATCCAAGCGATTGAATTGATTTCTATTTTAATGGTAAACGGTTTATCACTTTCTTCACCTTTGGTCTCATTCTTTTTATTATGAATATTGTTGTGATTGAGCCCAACTTTTGATATGCTTAGAGATTCACTATTAGTTTTCGTTTCATTTTCTTCAATTATTTGCGACAATTTTCCATTTATTACATCGCTTTTAACCACTTCTCTGTTGTGTTTGAGAATCATTTTGAACATAATATTGAATATAAAATCAAAACTATTGTCAATTCAATTAATTTAATAGTTTAGAGAAGTTTGACATCAGTTTAACATTTGTTGAAATTTTAGATCTAATTTAATTCAATATATTTATTAAAAAACTTTAATTAAATAAATAAATAGTAAAACGAAATGTTATTAAATGAGTATTTAATAAATGTGTAAATAAATAACAATTAATAAAAACTTATATTAAATTTAATAAAATAGTGATATTTTTGTTGACATTTAAAGTAATACATAATGATTGAGGT
>JAUJYT010001477.1:0-11464 GCA_033996565.1 Nanhermannia nana
GATAGTCAATAATTATGAATATTTTAATAAATTTTTTAAAAGTTTTAATATACAAGAGATTAAAATAGGATATTAATTAACAACATATTTAATTCTTGCTTATGTTTATTTTTTTTAAAGAATAAATAAATATATCTTAAGAAACAGAAATTTATGCGCAATAAAAATGTACTCTCATATTAAAAAATATTAGTAATTAACTTGTGAATGAATTTCTGAGCAAACAGTCTTTAAAATAAAAATACAAAATATTTTCACAACTCTAGTGTATTAAATGATTTTAATATTTGATCTGTTGGTTAGCGTTTCATATTTTGTAACACATCTGTGAAATTGTTAATGCACTTACAGTTCACTCTTCTGTACAATTTAGGTATAATAATAAGCATTTAAATCTGATTTAAATAAAACAGTTGATAGAAATACATCCTCAACGATGCATACAATCAATCGCTTCAATTAATGTTAAACAATTTCTTGCCAAATATGGAAATTATGCTACAATAATATTATTTATGAAAAATTATTTCATATATTTGTTCTGATCAAAGGTTAGTACAGTAGAAAAGTTGATTCGTCTATTGTCCCAAAAACCTGATATAAAATAGTTAGTTATTTTTGAATAAGTATTTGCATAAGTAATTATACCTCATATTTAGCTTTGCTTTAGCAAAATCTGCAGCTATGCTAAAAAGTCAATTATTCAATACTTTTTGGATAATCAAATATTTACAGTTAACAAAATAGATTCAAACCTTAACGATTAGCATAAACTATACCAGCATTACCTGTATATTAATAACTATATTAACAATATTTATAATACAGAAACAGTAAAAATTATTTAATAAGAATATAGAATTAATATTTGAATCTGAAATAGAGTTATCCCATAAATCAAGATTCAAGTGTTAAAAATCAAATAATTAGTATTTGTATTAATAGCTTATCTATCATTTTAATAGTAAGTCA
The DNA here is from genome assembly GCA_033996565.1 of Nanhermannia nana. Lineage (NCBI taxonomy): Eukaryota > Metazoa > Arthropoda > Arachnida > Sarcoptiformes > Nanhermanniidae > Nanhermannia > Nanhermannia nana. The sequence continues at coordinate 973 of JAUJYT010001477.1, forward strand.
ATTAGATATACAGTTACTGTTATCTCTCCTTTTAATAGACTTGGATGTAATGAATCTCTCGCTATAGTGAGAAAGTTTAAAAACATTTTTCAAGTTGACTACACTGTAGAACTAATGTTTAAAACACACTTCTTATAGTCAGCTTATAGTGAACTTTATAATAAGTTAAACAGAAAATGACGTCTGTAACTCAAAATTAGCACTTTTCAATTCTGTATATAAATAAAGGGCTTATCAAAAATTACTATTATTATAGACTTAAGCCCTTTATAACTATAAAGATATGAAAAGTGCTAATTTTGAGTTACAGACTTCAAATTGACTGCTATTTATTACAAAGCTCTGCTGTATTGCAGTTTTGACTTTTAATCAATTGATAAGTAAGCTATTTATGTGAAAATCGATGTTTAGATTTATATAATATTTTTTTACAGATTTTAAAAAAAATAATTGTGAAGTTTTATTAAAGATTCATTTTTTGTTTAGAAATATATTTCGGATAATAATTGTTAGCCCAAGAGTTTATTGTCTAAGATTTTAGTTCTTAAAGCCTATTAACAAAAACTGTTATATAACTTTATTTATGCATTGGAACCAATATTCTAAGGCTTTTTATTTTATTTTTCTCTTAAGTTTTAAATAAAACTCGAACTTATGCGCCTCATAAATAAAATTATTTGACATAACAATTATTTTAATTCTTTGAAAGCTAGTCATTGACTGAATTTTATTGACTTAATTTTTTTGAGTTCAAAGTTGTAAAAATCATTTTACAGACTAAAAGCTTAGAAAAGCCTTTTTGCTTATAATACTCTAAATATATTTTCAAAGTTAAAGAGCCTATATACTCTAGAATATAGAACCTGTTGTTTTATATACTATTGTGGTTTAAAATCATCAAATTTGTATAAAATAAAGTAAAAATGTATTGCAATATAAAAATTAAATTTTTTGTATATAATCGAGTGTTAACTTTCTCTACATTTTTGGCTTCATTTTGTGCCTAACTATGGCCTAACCCTAACTTTAATAAAACAAGTGTAATAGTGGATTAATTTAAATTTTATACATTTAGTATAAGTAAACCATAAGTGTCTTTACTAATAAGTCATTTATTTGATAACGTTTTATAAGACCTAAAAGTAAAAGTTAATTTCAAAACTCAATAGTCAAACATCCAATACACTTAATTATTGTACTCAATCAGTTCATAAGTTATAACCAAAACTTAATATCATGCAAAAATATGCAAAAATATGCAAAAATATGCAAAACTTTTATCAAAATTTGAGCTCTTTTTCTAAACAATCTAAAAGAAATTTATAAATTTGCTGCCGGTATTCAATTGGTATATTCTTAACCGATCTGTTCATCCAATTGTTCGGCAATTCACTCAATTTGATGAGACATATAAAATTTTTCACATTTGGCGCATTATTTTCTTGATTAACACTATTTCTCATTGAAATTTTGAGCTCCTTTTCTAACCAATCTATAATGCCGGGGGTCTGTAGCCATTTGGCGGGCTTTTCCATCCGATCCCATTTAGAGCAACAGTTAATCTTCTGAGTTATCAAAATGTTTCTTATGTCAGATACACCTTTTGGTAGTGTTCGCAAAATCGATGTCTCGCTTGATCTTATTATAGCTGAAAGTTTGATGAATTCACTGTTGAATTAATTAAAAAGTTTAATCTCTTGTTGAATATTAATGTATTGTTAGATAAAAAAATTTTTATTACTCAAAATAGTGTTTATGGTTTTGCTTTATCTGAAGCCATTCATTGTTCATGCGATAAATTGTGAACGAATGCAATGAATTAATTAAAGTGTTCAATGATTGCCAGTTTGACTTTTGATATAAAGACATAGAAACCTATGAGAAGAAAATTATTTTATTTTCTAATGATTTTATTGCAGAACATTTACAATAAGGAGGTTTTAAGCTAAACAAATACAATTTTAAAATTATCAACCGTTTGAGAGTTATAAGTTATAAGTAACCACGTTTTTTGAGGGCTCAACATATGAAAAATCAATGATATGATAATTTTTTAAATTGCTACAGACCTACACTTAAATTGAGAAAAATCTGCCCCCTGCTTAGGGGTGTGCTAAGCGGACATGGCGTAGTTGGAAAGAACTTATAAATTTAATCATTAAATAGAAGACTAGCCTTTCGCTCAAATTATGATTACTAAAAAGTGTTAACTGATGCTTAAAGCGTGACAGTTAAAGCTAAAGGTATTTCTAATTTGAAAGAAAGACTGGCCTTCCCATTAAATTTTTGAGTTATTTGATTAATGAATTATTTAAGTAAAATTTTAAAATATAAAAATTTAAGTTTGTCTCTCTTTCAAAATATTAAGTAAAACTTTAGCTATAAGTAGCGTAAAATATAGACAAAAATAATGCGACAAATACTGTCCCCAATGGTGAAAAAGTTGCATAAAATCCTGTCCTGAATTGTGGTGTTGGTGGCAATGATCAGATAAATGAGAAGTATTTCTTAAGGAAATTTCCAGAAATTTTACAACACTAGGAAAATGATTGCTTATTTAGCAACACATTTCATATCATACTATTATATTTCAATCACGAGTTTTCTTAATATTGAGTTAATATAATATGTCTAGAATTTTAATAATTTAAATAAATATTATATTAATCAAACTAAAAATTATTCATATGTTTTATTGATATAATTGAATAATATTTTTTATAAATGCAGTAAATTATTAATTTGACAGATCATTAGGCGAAAAAATTATTTGTTTTTGTTGTAAAAAACTTTTTATCTTTATTAACATTTTGCACGACATGAAAAGTCTCATCAATTTTATTATTTATGTAAGAAATTCATGTTATTTGAATTAAATTAAAAGATCAACAGAGAAAAAAATACTTAATGAGCATAATTTCTAAAATGTCATCAACAATGCCATTGAAATAAAATAAGAAAATGTTTTTTATCTATGCCTTAATGATAAAAGCAATCGATACGAAAAAAATTACAGAAAATTGTAGATTTGAATAAAATTCTAGTTATATTTATTAGTAAAGTCATAATTTGTTCAATTGTAATATAAGTACAGTTTGTCCCCTTTTTTGTGAAGCAGTAGACCGGCCAATGTATTTACTATAAGGGTTTTACTATAGGGTGTTTGATAAGTTCGTATCGTCTTGAAAATCGACTTTGCATTATTGAGTGCGTGCTTTGCGTTACGCTTTCGGTTTTTGTTATATTTATTAAATGTGTTTTCACTCTATACTTAAATATAAAGAATAAATGTTAATAATCCGAAAGCGTATTCTATTTAATAAGCTAAGCACGCGCTTCAATAATGCTAAGTATAAATCAGTCGATACGAACTTATCAGATACCCTATATATACGAATCCAAGTTAAATATTCAAAATTTACATAATTATAGCAAACACTATAGAAAACACTTAATTAAAATGTTTTCTTTATAACCTATTTCACTGTTAAGTGGATAAACTGTATTATATTCTAACTTTTTAGACTCCTAATTAGGTCATTACCACAGATCGATTGATTTATTATACCCAATAGATAATAATCACTACAAAAATAGCTTATTTTATTCACAAAAGCCATACAGTACTACCACGCTATAGTGAACCCTTACAGTAAATCCTCTATATTGTGAAACTAAGTCCAGGCATACATTTCATTAAAAATAACACTAAAAGCAATGACGTTCAAAGCTCGAGCGATTGACAAAAGATTATTTTATAATTTTTATACAAAAAATTCTTTATTTATTAAGTTTTGAAGAATTTAGACATAAAATCTCACACATTATCACACATTTGCTTAAAATAAACTGATTTTATGTAATAGAAAAGTATCTTTTACACAATGAAATTGACTATCGGTAAACGCCCGGTACCCGATCATGAGCGTGAACATCATTGACTAAAGTTACCACTTTATAGTAAAACTAATACATAGTGAATATATGCATAATATATGGATAATTGACAAAATTTGAAAACTTAACTCAAAAGTTTACTTACTTTGATGAATGCGATTATATAAGCGATTCTCTCATAAGCAGTAACTTTGCTATCAATAACATCGTTAATCATTTGACTCAATGCCTGACTAAAGCTGATCACTGCACAAATGGAAGTCAATTTACAGCCACAAACTGTTTTACCAAATAAATAGTTTGCGATATCTGTTCGCTTCATATTCGATAACAAATATTTATCGATTTCACTAATCTTTTCGGCAATTCTGTCAATATTTTTATCGTTGATTCTAAACTCGTGCAAATCTAATACTAATTGCAGTATTTCTTCGCTCACATTCTTAAATATTGAATGATTGTTAGCCTTAATTTCAAGATCTTCATCAACACTGAAAGTAGAGTCGATCTGAAAGTCGTCGCGAAATATTTCGCGATTGATATGTATTTTTTGTAAATTGATTTCTGATGTGTATCTTCTCAGAGGTTGTAATAATAGGTTATCATTCAAAAGTAGACTACTTTTCACACTCAGGTTCGGCTGAAAGTATTCATAACTTTTTTGCAGCGAAGTGTTGACCGAAATTTTTCTCTTATTATTTTCCCAACTTTTGAGCACCAGATCGGAGAGTTTGTAAATCTCTTCCCAACTTCTGGATTCATATTCGACCAGAAAATCTTTGCCTTCAGTAATCGGTCCAACACATGGTAGGGATAAAACCGACTTATTTCTAGTTTTATATCTAATATTTTCAAACTTTTCCAAATCATAGTCAATACTTCTCTTGAAATTCACACCAAAAACTTCGTTCACATCGAGTAAACTTTTGTCATATAAAGACTGCGACGAAAATTCTCGCTTCAAATTTCGGTTACCTCTGAAGCTGACATAATTGTTATTATCAATTGAGAAAATAGTTTCGGCGCTATTACTGCTCCCATAGCCCGAGTCATTGCGCGGTAGCGTTCTCTTAATATTACCGAAATTCAGTTTTTTTCTCAATACCTTTTTGTCACGACTTTTAAACAATTGAGAAAAGTTTTCATCACTTTCTAAAACTTCTAAATTAGTAACTGATAGCGATTGCATTTTTAACTTAAATGAAATGCAATTAAAATTTCTCGAAAGGGAAAAACTTGTTAAGAATTAAAATTTACTTTTTTTACTACTTTTGAATGACTTAATTAAAGGTTGTGTTACTTCAAGCTTGAATAGAAAAAAGTAAACTAAAAACTCTTATTTTACACTATATTTAGAGTCTAATTCATTCAGTAAATTAAAACCGTCTGTGAAAACAGTAATTCGACGTGAAATATGATTTCGGTATGAAATGAAGTATAAAGCAATATAGAGAGAGAAAATACGTACAGAGAAAAAATTTTAAACTAATAAAAAAGCAATTTTTATTATCATTATTTTTCCGATACTATGCGCATAGTATTCATCGTTGCGTAAACTTCTATTAACTTTTATTGTAATTATTTATTTAAACTTAAAAAAATAAGAATGAATAGCTTTCACATTGTGCTCCCCATAGCCTTGACTTTGAATATAATGATCAGTCTCTCCATAATTCTCTATTACGCGATATTCATTCAATTTTTTATTTGTATTCAAATGTATTAATTTTTTTTTGTTAAATATTTTTAAATACGTTTGCAGCGCATCCGCGTTATTAACCATTTAAAAGTCTGCAGTTTTTAGAAAATTGCAAAATACTTTTGCAATTCAATGTAAAAATAAAAATTAATTGCAAGTTAAGCTTCATTTGAATACGCCTGAGTACAAATCAAAGCTATTTTTATTACGAATAGAATTATTTCAAGATTTTTACCGCATATTTCTTTCAATGACTCGTTAGTGTCTGTGCTAAATATAATACTTAATTATAGTTTAAATACTTTTGTGAAAAATTAAAACTCTTTCTATTTTCAGTAATTAATTAGCTAGTCGTTAAAAATCTTTTCTTTTTCTTAAATAATATAATTTCAAAGCTTAAGTATATGTAAATCAGAAGGTTATCCGCCAGACTTTGCAAAAAAAGGTTAAAACTTTTCTTTCATTTGATTGTCACGCATTTTGACAAAAGCATTAGTTTTATATCAATTAAGTGATAAAAAAATTACGAATAAAAAGCGACTGTCATTATAATTATTGAGGAAATAAATTTGATAGCAGGTGGAAATTAATTCAATTGCGATTATTATTATTTTTTCTGTCACATGCATTTACTTTTTTTAATACTTAAATTCTAAGCTCATTGAGTATTAGCCAAAATTATTTATAAAGGCTATTAAATGCATATTTTATTTTTCAATCAAAATTTATTTTTTAAAATAATAAATACTATTTCCTTTAACTTAATTAAAAAAAATTCGTTAATTATTTTACGCATAGGTTTCAGGTCTAAAAATGCATTTAAGTTTAGTTAAAAAAAATTTATTTGACTATTAATTGTATTGCAAAAGATGAACAAATTTGTATTTGACAGGTGTATGAGAGATAAGCACTCAATTAATTATCAGTTAAAAATACAATTTTTTAAGTTAAGGTAAAATTTTTTTGTTGGGATATTTTTAGTGATGATTTTTTCCCAAATTTTGTTTAAATACTTATAAATCCTAATTGATTATAAGCCAAATTTATTTTTGCCCTTAACTTATGAGATTATTTTCAGGGCTAAATGTAATGGAAACACAGTTTCACAAATTATTATATAAGGTTAGACTTTTTTTTTAAATTTATGATCCATGTCGAACATTATTAGAGTTAATGCCATTGATAATAATTAATTTTTTCAATAACCGCTTTAATCTTCAATATATTATCAGATTTTGTAACAAAATTAGATTAAATACATGAAACATGTGCTGAACAAGAAAGTTAGCATTGGAGTGAAGGGATCCAAAAGGATTCTCAACTTGCATCTGAGGTCAAAAACTTTCATAAAATTACTTTTATAAAGAAAATTCAAACCCAAAAAAGATCTAAACAATAAGATTAACAAACAATATTTATTATTTATTTTATTACATAACATAACATTTTCCTCGGCCAACTCCTTTTCAGGAGATTTCATCTTAAACCCAGAATTAGATTCATATTTTTACAGGTGGAACTGTGTCGGCGTAGAGCAGGTGGTTTTGAGATTACTCGAATACAATGGACATGTGGCATATGCAGTCAGAGATTTGCAATATCCGGGGTTCGAACCCACGACCCTTCGATTATGAGTTCGACAACTTTCCACTGGGTAATCCTCGACTCCCTATTTTTATTTTATTAATTATTATAAACTATTATTTCTAATAAGTTATATACAATCCTTGTGGAACCGGTCGGGTACATGGGTATCCGGTAAACTGACTCATATTTCATTAAATAACATGCTCATAAAGATCGATATAATTAAGGTTTTTATTCTCATTCAAGAAAATTTGTATATTTACTAGATTTTGATTTAAACAGGAGGAGAAAGTAACCAGCCTGCTGTAGGCAAAACTCTTTCTCCTGACACAAATTTGTTAAGTTCACTTACAAAAAAACATTTACAAAGTCGATGCTAAACAAAATACTTTTATTTTCAAAGTCATAAACTATTAAAAAAAGAATATGATAATCAGGCAATAGTTCATCATTTCTGTGTTACTTTGAATTTTGAGATATTTGCATTTGAAACTCAAGGGCAAAATAAGGAAACAAATAATTTTCAGGTACTCGTTACTCGGAATCGGGGACCCGGATTAACTGGTGAGTACATGTGTACCCTGAAAACCCTTTCCCAGCTCTATTATCCACATATGAATTGGAATAAGTTTTGAACTGATAATGTAACGTAAATGTAAATGTCTCAGAACTGTGAGCTAACTCTCTTTTAAAAATACTAAATGCTTGTGATTTTTTGCGTTCCTTGACTCAAATGTTTAAAAATGATTAAGGCAGATAAGGCAACATCAATGTAAGGTACCACCACATCTGATAGATGCCCATTATGGACTTTTTCTGGACAGTTTAAAAACCATAGGATTTTAAAAAATAAAATGTGTTTTTCAAAAAATGGAAAGCTATGCAAAAAATTGACTTTTTGAAAACTGTCCAAATTTCTTGAAAGTTCAGCAGAAATCTGGACTTGTGCCCACCCTAACGGCGTTCACTATTAAAAACATAAATCTTATTAATTAATAATAACTTTACCTTTTATTAAATCGTCCGTAAGTTAGTGCAGCACAATTTGTAGCATCAAAAAGGCAGCAAAAATATGAACAAATAAGTATTATGGATAGAAATGATGTCACGCACCATCTATTCCTCATTTTGATCTGCTATGAAAATACACATTCAAGTCAAATAACTTCTTATATATAACATTCGATTTCGTATTCAATTGAATGAAATAGTGTACGCTTGTAAAAGAGCAAAAGTACTTATAAGCTATATTTTTTCATTTGTCATATTATGATATCATTCTAAGCCCATCCCATTCATCTCGATTTACGAAATTCAATATCGAATTAGAAAGTATGAAAAGATATCTTTAACTTTAACTTTTATAGAAACTGACAATTGCTAACAGATAAGCCTTAAGAATAATTCTTTTGGACGATTATTATTACAATTTATGTTAACAAAAATTTATTAATTTTAATTCCCAGTTAATTGAGTCATAATTGTATCTCCTCCTTAGGGGATGACCTATTTGATGGAGAATTAATTTTTACTTAGTAATTAAATTACATGATTTGTTAAAAATAATTGTTCGTAAAAAAGAATAATTTCTTTTTTACTTTGACATTGAAATTATTTAAATGAAGAAATTTTTCCAAATTAGTTATATCGTGCCGTACAATAAGGTTTGCTTAGACAATAAGTTATTTCATATTCGTTTGATAATTAATCATGCGTTCTATCACTCAATTAAGGAATAACATAAACAACAATAAAAAATATGTATTGTTTAGCTCATAGAAAAAATAAATGATTATGCAGTTTAAAGACAAGTCTGTGAAATATCTCAATACAAAGTTCTACGAGTACAGTATCTGTACTCAAATAAACAATAACTATTAGCATTTGCATTGGAATTTGAAATTATAATTCATATCCTCTTTCATCTAAAATTATAATAAAAATGAGGGATTTTTCCAAGTTTTTAAGAGCAAATACAAAATAGCATTTAACGACATTTTATAGTGTTTTTTCCTTTTGAAAGGACTCTGTACATGTACATGGAAATGTACATTTGAGAGTCGTTAACCCATGAAGAATGCAGAGGTTTTGCATATGTTGGCCCACTGCACAATTTACATGTCTGGGATCGAACTTAGTCCTAATTCGCGGTGCACTACTAACTGAATTATTGTGCCATCAATTAAAAAATAAATAAATGTAATGCTTAGAGATGGTTCGTGTACGAACCTCTATCACAAACTTGAACCCCGAACCCCTCTTAAATCACAAAGATACACAAAGGTCATCCATTTTTATTGTATTGTGAAATTGAAACTAAAATTTTCTACATTTTAAAATTTAATTATAATGTAAACTAATATTACAATAAGAGAAATAAGGATAAGAATTGTAATCAAAATAATAACTGTAGAGGTTTTCATTTTGTAAAATAACTAGGCTATTCTGTCGAATGAGGCAAGTATTGTTAAGCCTCGCGCTGATTCCCCTATAGGGTTTTTGATAAATCCCAATACATTGAAATAGATTTTGTATTATTGAAGCGCGTGCTTTAAGGCATGTTCACCAATCAGTTATTTCTATTTTAGTTTGATTATTCTTTTATTTTGATTAAGCTTATGCGCGCGGTAGCGCACAAATGAGTGTTACCTAACCCTAACTTACTATTTACACAGTAGAATACAAGAGAATCAGCGCGAGACTCAACAATACAGCGGGAATTCGACAGTGTGTCGCACTCAATGCTATAATAACTTTTATAGAATGACAGCATTCAAATCTTTTGATAATCATGTGTTGAGAGCAAAAAACCATTTAAACAATGGGCTTTTGGACTGAATAATTGCATGCAATTGTTGGGCTCGCGCTAACACTCAATGTGTTCTAAAATTTAATACATATACAGTATATGTAGTACAGGAAAACAGTTTTATTGAAAATAAGTGAATTGCTTATTTACACCAGATTTGCACTATGATTTAGCGCGGTATTGCTGTTATCAGTATAAAAAATTTTAAGTTAGGGTTCAGGGCTATCGCACGCTAACCTTAGTCGATATAAAAACCAATTATATATTAAATATGACCACCGATTTTCAAACCAACGATTCCCTGTTTAATATCATTATAACAAACACTTTTATGAAAATCTCTAATTTAATTAATTCAAAAATACAATCTTAATAATAATTTTTATTTTAATAAATACTTCAGTGCAAACCCATATTTATTTTGCAAACACGTTAATATATTTGGTTTAGTGTACTCTGCTTAGATTACAATGGATGAAAGCTCGGCCCTTCGGGCCTCG
>JAUJYT010001478.1:0-11453 GCA_033996565.1 Nanhermannia nana
GCTTTTTGTATTTCGATTAATAATTTTTTAAGAATATTTGTTGAAAAACTTTTAAATATTTTATAAAATATAATATACAGGTATAATATACTTGTGGACAAAACTACTTGTTTTTCAATTTAGGATCAATTTTTATGCTAACATATTAGTTCGTAGGTTGATGACCCAAACTCTTAACTCTAAATGGGTCATCAAACTAATACAAAATTAGCATCAATATATTAAATTTTGTAAGCTTACATCATCATATTGTGCATATTTTTAATTTTACTGAAATTGATAGTTATCTTACAGTTTTGAGAGTCATTTACTATTTTTAAACCTAAAATCTAACAGAAATTAAAAATAATTTAATAATTAAATAATAGATCTGTTAGATCGCAATTTAGAGCAACTTTTTCGATAGATTTTAGTTCGATTTTTTTACTATTTGCCCGAGTTTTATGGGTCTTCAGGTCAGTTCAAAGTGTAACTCAAGTAAAATTTAATCTTGAGTTTGACTTTTATTTTTGAAATTATCGCCTAATTCCAAAAAAGCAGAATTATCAGCAATTTAGAGTATTTTTTCGCTTTTTAGATAAAAGGAAATTTAATACTTATTGAACATGTTTTGAAAACTTATTTTACTCTCACGTTTGAAATGTACATAATTTAATGATTAAATTCGTAAGATTTGACTTAAATATATGACTGCAATCAGTTTGCCCATCAACTAATACAACTTGCTTTTAACAATTTTTTATATTTCAGAAGTGTATCTTCTAAACGAATTCCTCTTAAATATCAATAATTACTTCCTATAATCTTATCTAATAATCATATTCTAGTTCAATATTTATTAATTGAAAACAAATAAAGTTTAAAAAAAGAGCAAAAATTTATTTAGTTATTTAAAATATTTTTTATCCAAAAGTGTATAATTAGATAAATGCATGAAACTTGAGTTTAAACACGAACTTTCAACAGCTAATTACCCAGTTAATAATGAAATCGATAATTAATCTAATCTAAGGTGTAATTGTACACAAGCTTTAAATATAATATGCATTTGCAATGTAATCATGAATCAAATCAGATAATCAATGATATTAAGCAAATTATTCATATTAGCTCTAATTAATTATGTTTAGCATTGTCTCAGCGCCAATCACCACAATTTTCTTTCAACCAAAACCAGAACCAAAATCAAAACTTTCAAACACAGCCTCAAAATTCACAGCCGGCTGCACAACCACAGCCAAGTAGACCCAGTTATTCGGGTAGTTTCAACTGTCCCGATGACTTCGGCTTTTATCCTCATGTTAAGAGCTGCGACAAATATTGGGCGTGCGATAACGGTAGTATTGTGTCCGAAATAATTAACTTTATTAACTATTTATTTGTATTAATCGAAACTTCAACCCATTTAATGGTTAATCAGGCACAGGAACTCTTAAAAGTTGTGGCAACGGACTAGTCTTCGATGATTCAGATTCAAAGCGTGAGAATTGTGCCTATCCGTTCTCTGTCGATTGTGGAGACAGATCTGACTTAGGTATGGCTTTCCACACATTTCTTCTAACATATCTCATAACTGTGTCAATATAATGATTTCTGTTCCATAAATCTTCCGCATTTCTATTCCTTATAAGTTTCTTTGTTATCTCAGTCGTATATTATATACATATCTTTGTCTCAACTCATTGATAATTTCTTCAATCATTTATTCAAATTTCTTGTTTAACTTGTTCTATGATATATGCATTCAAATACACTAATAATAAACTGTTTAAAATATGTGTTCCACATAACTAGTATTAAGATTTTTGAATTTTCCAATAGAGCCTCCAATAAGTACTCCTCACTGTCCGCGTTTGTACGGAATTTTCAGCGATCCTTCAAATTGTAGAGTATTCTACTCGTGTTGGAACGGAGAGGCATCAAAATATGAATGTCCTCCTGGACTTGCTTATGATTCTGACCAAAGAGTTTGTGTTTGGGCAGATCATGTCGACAGATGTGATCAATCAGGTATTCATAGTTCGTTCGCGGAAGTCATAATCCACATGAGTGTATAATTTGAAAAAGAAATTTACTTCTTTATCAGTAAATTAACTTATAAACGAATTTTGTTTGCTTTTTTGCATTTAGTTTGCTGTCAGGCTAAATGATAGCTTATGATAACCTTTTCTTTGCTTTTTTTCTTTGGGCATTGGCTTATATACACTTTTACTTACCTTTTAGAGATCATTTTGAGGCTGGAATTATAAATTGTTTTATTTGTTATTCAAAAGTAGTCACTATTTTATTGAATAGGCGTCAAACCGTTCAAACTACTAATTTTAAAGATTCCGAAATTATGTTAATCTTTTATGTTGTGACTCATACTCATGAGCTTTAAAATGAGATATTGCTTGATATTCATTATTATTCTTTATTTATTGAAACAGAAATAAGCGATGGTTTTGTCTGTCCCGGTAAGCAATCATTAAGTTGAAAAAAATGTGAAAAACTCTAAATTTTTAAATAATTGATTAATTTGTGGACAAATTACACCCTTTCAGACCCTACTGAGACTGATCAACCCGGACATTATACCCGTCACGCACATCCAACTGATTGCCGTAAATTCTATGTCTGTATAGAAAGTGTTGCCCGACCTTATGGTATGAAAAGAAATTAGTGCCATTATCTGGTTTTGTATACCACAGAGTTAATTGACATTGTTTTCTGATATATATATATATTTGTCGCTACTTTATTAGGTTGCAGTTTAGGCACAGTGTTTAACGTAGAATCGCTTCAATGTGATGATCCAGAAAACGTTCCAGGCTGGTAAGGCTGCTCAACCAAAAACGAATTGACCTCAATATCTATATTGTTTTTTTTTATTAATGTAGCGAAAAATATTACGGCGATCTTGACTCTAAACAAGTAAAAAAATTACAAAGAGAAGGAGGACGTAACTGATTTGATAATTGAACTTTTAAGTCAATAAATGTTATATTAATTGCCGCTGTAATCAGTAATCATTAATGCTCTATATTTTATTTCATGGAATGAGTGATTTTTTAAATTAAAGTTTTCCCCACTATTAATATACTGTATATCGTATTATTATTATTATTAAGTTTAGTAATTCAATGGACAAACATTGACCAAAGATCACTAATAGACTATTAACTTAATACAAATCAATTATGTTTTTACAGCGCATCAAATTTTTAATAATTTTTTACTCAACTTTAAACTCAACTCATTTTTAAAATGCATAATCAATTATAATTGATATTATGAACTGTGCCATTGCTTTGATATACTTTTTTATTTCTAAATATTTCAATAAAAGTCACAAAATCATTAATTATGAATCAATAAAATGTTTCTATTAAGCAATTAATTTAACAAAATTGTTATTTTAAATATTTCGGACTCTATTTTATATATGATTATTAGTTATGATAACTTACTGTATATTAGTGGCCGTCCTATTGGTAGCGACCGATTCCGGTAAAAATTTCCGATATTTGATACAAACCGATACTCAATATTAGAAATGATATGTCAGGTCTTACATAGAACCCCCCCCCCCTTCCCCACCCACCCACCAATTTTTTGAAATTTTTAGATCAAAATCTTGACTAAAACTAAGAATAAGTTTTATTCGTGAGAATGTGTATTAAATTTAAATTTCAAATTTGAACCACAAATAAACAGTTGAAGATAATTTGAAAATTTTACACATAAAAAATACCGATACGAGACCGGTTCACCACTCGGTTCGGACACTACTGTATATACTATACGATTGCGGGAATAAAAGCAATTAAATTTTGATAAAACTACTAAAGAGTTTAAATAAAACGAAAACATCACAAAAGAACTTTAAATTACTCATAAAACGCACGCTTTTTTGTTACAAAACATAAATAAAAGCATTTTTTAAATATAAATATTAGGCTTAAAATTAAAATTTATTTTGTGATATAAATTGAATTAAAAGAAGTTCATAAACAACAATCAATTGGGCAAATGTCAACATATAAGCCAATCCGAAAGGAATATATTTGGATTGGAAACAAAATAAAACAATATATTCCTTTCGGAATGGTTTATAGGTTGACTCGAAAAGGACTGTAGTTTTCTCGAAAAGGAACTCAATTTTAAAAAATTTTGAGAGCGGAATAAGAACTGAACTGAATTAAAAATTTCTGTTGAGAACGGAACTATATTAAAAACTTGGAATGTGACCAACACTAGTTAAAACAAAAATTCAGGTCGGGCAACAATAGTAGAACTTTCTCAATGAGTTCACTTCATTTAAACCTACGTAACACCCATAACACCCATAACACATTCTAACTTATATGTAAATATGGATATTTTGTTAAACTGTCTAACTTTTAATATGAACTTTAACCCTATAATCTATGTCATTAATGTAATTTTCACTGAATAAAACATGAGTCTGAGTTACAGTGCCATAATCTGAGCTTCTGTTATAGATTTGCTATAAAAATAGACTTCAACTGATAATAAACGAGCTGTAATGTTATCGGTCTATTAAATATTTAATTTTATTGAAATACAGTATTATCTCTTAATCAATTGCAACTTATCATTAAAGTCTAATAAACTTATTTATAATTTTTCTTTATTAAAGGGAAATTTTAAGACTAGTGTTGTTCACTTTCAATTTTTGATTTGACTGACCTGTGACTGACCTAACCTTAGTCTTAAACTAAATGATTTGATGTCTTTTTATTTGACTTAGCTTTGGCTTAAGCAAAGCAAAGCAAAGCAAAGCAAAGCAACAATTATTAAGACCGTTAAGACCTGGGTTGTAAGAAAGTAAATTACAGTAATTTACTTTAGTAATTTACTCCAGTAACTGGAGTAAATTACTTAGTTTTAGAGTAAATTACTGAAAATTAACATGGTGCACCAGCTGTTGATATTTTAAAATTTTTATTATAACCATAATAAAAGCTAATTTATTAAATATTTGTTTTAAAATGTTTAAAAAACATTTAGTCCGAAATCCATTGTTTGGAATTACACTACATAATTGATAATGAAGTTAACTGTAATTATTATGATGAAAAATTAGTAAAGATTTATGTTTTTAAGTTTCATATATTTTTTAGTAATTTATAGTAATTTACAGTAATTTACAGTAATTTACTCATAGTAAATTACTCGCTTTAGTAATTTACGATAAATTAACAACCCAGGTTAAGACAGATAAAGTACAGTAACTTCCATTTGATTCTAACTGTTAGTCGAGTAATCATAAAGAAGTTGTTTAAATAATAATCAACTTATGGTTTGAAATAGAGGGCTGCAAATCGACAAATTCAAGCGGGTCTATATAATCAAATATCTGACACCCGCGGGTGCGGGTGTAACTTGCAGGCCTCTAGTTTGAAAGATATACTTAATGCTTATTTCAGTTTAAATTTTTGGCGATTATTAACTTTTTTTATTTAAAAAATAGAATTATTTAGAACTATGGCTCCGGGAGCAACTTGCGGCTCTTCTGGCGCTATTTTGTGGCTCTTTTCATTTTAAAATTTAACATTAAGTTTAAGTTTAGTTCTTTTACTGAACTGATTAATTTTATAATTATATATGAAAATTATAATATTAATTAAAAGTCAAATATGCTTATAAAAAGTCTCCGTTTAGGTTAATGGTAAGCCAGAAAATTTTGAGTGAGGGCGCATTGTATTTGTTTTTTTTTGAGGGAGTAATTTTGAGTGAATAATAACGTGTTTAAGATTTTGTCTAAACATAAAAACCTTTATTGGAATAATTTGCTGTAATTGAAGTGTCTCAAAAAAAATAAAATACAATACAATAAATCTTTTATGAAATTAATTAACTTTAATTTGGGTTGAGGGCTAGATTACCCCTCTGCCCCTATGCTAGCTTCGCCACTGGTCAATATATAACGAATAATACAATATAATTTACAATGACAATTTGAAATAATTTTGGAGGCTATACCCCCTCAATGCTCCCCTGGTTACGGTTGTGTTTGTGGCTGTTTGTTACCCAATTAGGCCCTTATTTGGCTCTTATTCCAAAAATGTTTGCGAACCCCTGATTTAGAATATAGTTATACCGTACAGTATATCCATACATGAAATGATTGAACAAACGTTGCTTAGGGTTTAGTTAATACTTAAGTTAACAATTAGGTATTGTTTTTTGTAAACTTTAAAAACACAGTACCAGTACGTGTCATATAAATCGATTTCATAAGTTATTAAATATTTACAGAGACATAATATTTTATAAAGTTGTTGGCAAAACTAGAACTCATTTTTAGGGTTTTATATACCGTTTAAATTAGGAAAACAAATTTCAAGACAAAGACTTGAATAAAGTTTTGGGAATTAACGTATTTCAGAAATCGTATGCCTTCATAATCTCGAAAAATTTGTAGCTTTACAAAAATTTAATTTTTTATTTAATTCAATAATTGCTATAAAATTTGTTTAAAAAATTATAAAACAAATAGGTGTCGATATTTTTTTATACGAGATATTATATTCGAGATTTTTGTTTTCTAAATTATGGAAATTGTTGTCCGGATTGAGTCATAGCATTGATCTCGAGTACCAAGAATAAAGTGCAAGCCAGTGATGGACAGGCTTGAGGCTAACGTCCACGCTTGCTCTTACCATCGGCATATATGGAAAGGTTCGCCCTCAGTAAAGAAATCTAGCGTGGCCGCGAGCGTGTTAGCGCGAGGAAGTTTAAAAGTACATCTACTCTAAACTAACATATAAATTTTATTCTGTTGTTTTATAGTGTAAGTTCTAAATTTATTAATAATTTCCTACACTTTTTACTAATTAAATTAAAAATTAATTCAATATCCTTAGTTAATATAAATATTTTTGATTTTTGAGGGTCAAATAATATGCTCAGGGGCCGAATCCGACCCTGCGGGCCGTAGTTTGGGCATGTATGTTCTAAACATTCGTAAACCATCACATTTATATTCAGGAATTCCAAATTTTAAATTTTTCTACAAATTCTGATAAAATTTGCGGTTCTCTTTTAAATTATATTTATCTAAATCAATGGTTTCTCAAAATGTATTTTAGAAATTAGTTTTCAAAATAACTTCTATAAAAATTCAAACACTCTTTAAAGGACTTGTCAGTACTTAATACTAAGAAATGCTTAAGAACCAAATATGACCAAACTTTCTGCATTAATAGAGACTTAAAAATTAAGACTAACGATAATATTTACATTGAAATATATATTGTAGAAGCCTGTAAAAACCTGATAGAATTTAAAACAATAAACAATAATATCTCGGAATTGCAATTACGGTTTGGAAATTAATTTTGGATTTAAATAGTTCGCATAGCGAAGTATCAAATGATAATATTGTGATTCATATAGCTAAAAAATTTATGCTAAAAACGGTATCATATTAAGTTGGGAAATTTTAAAATGAGTTTTTTAAAATGTTACCCCAAGTGTTCGCACTCAATCTCTTTTGCTACTTAAATCACCCATAGCCCTAAATATAATTCTAGAGAGATCATATGCGAACACTTGGGGTAACATGTCTAAAAATCCAAAATTAAATTTTAAGTAAAAAATATGTTAAAGGAATTTTATTTACAAAACATTTGTTACACTGTGTGTCTAAGCAAAATAAACATGTTATTTTTGATTGAAGGCTATTTAGAACATTATTAATTAGCATTATATTACATTAATAAATGATTGATATCAATTTTTAATATATGCTGCAAATGCAGTTTATACTTGCATTTGCTTGTGAGTACATCAAAATACTCTTTATTATACTTATTATTATCATTATATTAATGTCTGGCAGACAATATTTGAGTGAAAAACATTGTGCTTGTTGTGGAATAAGATTTGATAAATTAAAGAAGCGGCAAATACAACAAGTATCATCAATTGATAGCTGGTTTTGTACCTGTATAAGTGGAAAACGCATTGTGGGTTGTTGTTCACACGTAGCGACTATGATCTATAAGTTAAGCCTTGGGAAAAATCAAAATTGAGCAAAAATGGCAAAATCATTAGCTACAATATTTCCTTCTATTCCAATTATTGAAACTAGCGAAAACGAAGAAGAAAGCTTAGATATTAATGAAGCGCAACAAAATTCAAGATTATATCCCGATTTATCAAGTATACCAGGTCCAAGCGGAATATCTTCAATAAGATTAACAACCACTATTGAGATAGCTAATCAATATAATGAATAAAGGTACGTAATATGAATTAATGAGTTGACGTATGCATACTTCAATGTCTAATAAAATTTTAAAAATGATTTTTACTACAATATTATACTTTTAGGCATTTCTTAATATTAAGTACTGACATATCCTTTGTGAGGCGTTTGCTTCAGGCTTTCATTCATCAAAAAATACATTCATAACGAAAGCACTCAAATTTTCGGTAAATATAATATTATTTTTACTTTAAACCAATATTTAAATCAATTTAAATACAGGTTTTGGTTCCATCATAAGCGGGATTCACACCATTGAACAGTTGTGTCCACATTTTGACAAATTCTTGCCATCGCCTGAACCTAAATATGAGACCAGAATTGGTTGCGAACCATAGCTGTTGACCAGTTGTAGTCTTCATCTCAACTGTACTCTCATCAGAGATGAACAGCTTTTCTGCAAATGTTTGACTCAAATGTTTGCCACCATTTGAGCGCTTTATTAACAAAACCAATAAATCACTTAATAATTGGTTCAAACTTTTGAATTATTAAAATATTTGTTTTCAATTCAAATATTGAAAGACTTACTGATGGAGAAAATGAATGACTTCTGAAGTGTGAGCTCTTTGTTGGCCAACATCTCCGCCGTATTGCCCATATTTGTGTCCATTCGGTGAAAGCCATTCGCCATCTCTTCGGTCGCGTTCACCATAATTGCGATTCTTTTTGGGCGAAACATAAAAAACATTATTTTTGTCATTAATAGTAATTTAATTGACATTAAGTTTATATTCAATGAAAGCATTTCTTGCAATGAAATACCAGTCGGTTCAGACATTACTGTATTCAGTGATTCAGTCCTGAAGTGAATGTCTGTCAACTCAGATATGACTTAATTATTATAAAAAAGTCATAAGATTTGGCGCAAAAAAGTGTTTATTATTTAATACAAAAATGAACATAAAATCAAATGAAAGGCGAAGTCATTGAAAGCATTGAAACATTGCAATGACTAATAGCCTAATACAGTGATAATGTATTATCGTTACAGTCGTTACAGTTTATCACAAATAGCTATTACATACAAAACAGTTATTGCATATAATTTGAAATATGTATTCATTTAAATATAACGACCGGTTCTAACACCGGCACCAATAGAGCTACCAAGAGATGAAAGTGAGCCGATTGTACTGTTTAGAAGAGCACCAACTTTAGGGTCAGTAACGTTATTGAGAAGAGCTGTTAAAGAGTTTTGCAATGAACTGATATGACCGGTAACAGCTTGAAGTGCTGTTTGCATTGAAGCAGAGGCTGTGGCCGACAGATTAGGAATCTTTGACGCGTCCAAAAGTGTTTTGACGATTCCTTGTAGTGATGTTAACACTCCATTCAATAGACCACTCAAAGTCTCGAGTTGTGCTGCGGTTGCAGTTCCGGCAGATTTAATGGTATTGACTAAGTTTGTGACCGCGTTCTTCAGATCGGATGTAACTGTACTGACCAGAGAAAGAGCGGAGTCCACAATTGCTTGAGGGAGTGCTACACCGGTACCAACCAATTGAGTCAAAACTTTTATCACTTCATTCAGAGAATTGAGTGATAGGTTCAAGATTTGAGTCAGTATTTGCGTCAAACTATTCAACAAGTTTGAGGTGACGTTTGGGCCCAAAGCGGTGATTTGTGCCACCAGTGATGTCACTTGTTGTAGCAGTTGTTGTCTCGCGTTTGTCAGAGCTGTTTGTATTTGAGTGATTAGGTTGGAAATGAGGGGCAGTAAGGAGTCCGCGTTTGCAGAAGTCAGTCCCTTCAGTAAACCTGTCAATTGAGCGACGATTCCATTCAAAATATTTGTTAAATTGGAGACAATCGAAGCCACAGTATTTAATATTGAAGACAATAAACCTTCATTCAAAGAACTTTTTATAATTTATTTATTAATTAATATTTTTAAGTCTATACAAACCTTCAACTCCACCAATAATTTTGAATATCGAGTCTAATAGAGCAGAAAGTGTATCGTTCAGATTTGTATTGTAAAAAGCTCCGGCACCATCACCAGCTCCAACACTTAAACCATCTCCGCTCTCAACGTTGGCTACGGCCAGACCTATAAAGCATAAAAATAAAACTTTCATTTTAGTTAGATTTGAATTTATAAAATAGCTTTTATATCTATCAACAGATAAATTAAACTTTAAAAGTTTGAATGATTTTAAACGGAAATTGCATCTCCTTTTATACAAAAATTTTCTTTGTATTTTTAATTGAGTTCCTAAATTTTCCAATGGACTGTTGTTTACTTAAATCTCTAAATTTTTAGTTACAGACAACACAGTAAAGTGACTTTTTTAAGAGAAAATAAACAAATATAAAACTTTTCCGTTAAAATGTATTATAGTGAAAAGGTTTTGAGTGTTCACAGGGTACAATATAATAGTTCAATGGTATGAAATATAATAGTTTTGTGAAGATAACATCTGATTTTAAACTAATTTTATGTGAATTAACATTTGTTACTTAAAGTTAAGTTATTTCCAGAAACAATTCTGGTGTTATTTCTTAAAAAACAATTAATTCCGATAACTGAGTAAATATTATTCACTTTTTTATCTGTGTTCCCGATCAGTTCTTATTGGTATTGAATGGCAGAGAATATTCTTTAAAAACAAGATAATAATAGTGAAAGTATGTAATCATGTGATAAAACATATTTTGTTTATTCCATAATTGAATAGAATTTTAATAAACAATAACACTTTAGAATACGTCGTTTTAATACATGAAAAGTATTCTTAATTCAAGTTTTAATGATTATACACTTGTAACTTATGGGAAAAATATCTGTATATTAAACTATTTAATTGAACTCATGTATTGGTTCAAATAATTGACATTAAGTTTTTTCATTTTAAGCTCACTGTTGAACATGAAGTTTAAAAAATCGAGATTCTATTGAGACGAGAAAATCTCTTTTCTAGAAAATATTTATCTCTAAGCAGACCGACCACCTCCCTTCACCTCCCTTCGGGTCACTTGCGTGAGATTTCCAGAAAATCAAAAACTCATCGGCTTTCTTACACAATTTTTTCTAAAAAGGCGCTTTCCCGCCCAAAATCACATTTCGCGCCAAATTTTTTAAAATTTTTTCCCTTTTGAATTGAATTGAATTTATTGATATTTAGACACGTATTACACTCAACAAGAGCTGATATCCTGTATAAACGTGTTT